>JASDQU010103561.1:2224-32438 GCA_032191745.1 Picea mariana | reverse complement strand
TGGAAATTTTTTGTAAAGAAAATGGTGTTATAAGTTTTTAATTAAAAAATTGGGAAAGTTTAATTTTTAAATAAAGAAAGTGTTAATGTTCATAAAACAAAGACATATAGTGTTGAAGCTAATTTTTTCATTGAACCAAAATTAGTATGGGCCACATTGACATTATTGCGAAAAACGTTGGAAACCATTCTAGTCCATATTTTTTATTAGCATTGATGTTAAAGACTATGGAACATTATTTAAAAAGATATCATATTCCAAATGGTATTTTTTAAATGTTGAATCTCATTTCATTGTCATGTTTATAAGTGAAAATGGCATTTTTAATATCTTAGTAATTCCAACTACAACTTGTTTAGAAAGAGAAAACATGTGACAAGGGAGATTTGAACTTAGTTGGGGAGGATAACATATCTCCTCTCAACTACTCAAGCCGGACTTAATTCATTGATATCCAAAATGACCTCAAGATCAACACAAGTATATAAAAAGAAATAGAGACATGAGATAGAGCTATCTTTCAAACAATTAGTAAATCATTCCTCTTAAATACATGACATTATTACAACACCATCCTAGATCCATCTTAACCCCGGATATATCAAGCATCGAGAGAGACAAAATATCTTGAGGTACAGACATTTCCTCGAGTTTTCCACTCTAAAAGAGGTTTACACCTTGAGATATTTGATCCCTCTTGATGTTTGATAGATTTGGGGTTAAGATGGATCTAGGTGGGTTTCAGTTGTAAAGAGTCGCACAAAATTTGTAGATGATCAACATTATGTATATGTATATGTCTAACATTAATGTGATCATTTGAAATTTACCCACTTTCTTGAGTTGGTTGAAAGTATAAAAAGTAATATCAATAATTATCAATGTCAATCTATCTTCTTTAGTTTTTTATGTCAATGATCATATTAATCTATAGTGATGTGATTTGTAGATGATCAACATTATGACTATGTATATGTCTAAGATTAATATGATCATTTGAAATTTACTCACTTTCCTCATCTCATTGAAAGTATAGAGGGTATTACTAAGAAGGATTAATGTTAATCTATGTTCTTCATCTTTTAGTATGATAGTGACACAGTGTTTAGATGATAAAAAATATGTATATGTATGTGTTTGAGATGAATATGACCATTGTAAATATCCTCCTCAGTTTGTTAAGAATATAGAGAGAAGTATTCAAAAGTATACTTCAAGAGTTACATGAGGAATAAGTTGAATAGAAATAAAGTAACAATGTTGAATAATGAAAAATGAGAATGACAAGAATGTAATCAATTACAAAGAGATTACATTGTGAACGATCTCAATCAATCTTCTTCTTCTTTTCTTATAGTCACACCTGCTAGTTTTTCTAGCTTTTGATATCAATCATATGAAAAGGGAGGTTGAAATCATAGACTATTCAAATCTTTAACTAGATATATTGTAGTAAATGTCATGCTCTTTCTCTCTCTCTTTCTTCCCAATGTTAATAGTATATTTCTCTGCATCAATCCTTGTGACTTATGGATTTTTAAGCCCCAAGAAAGTTTCAAAGGAATATGTTTTTATTACCTCTTTCAATAGGTCTAATGGGATATCTCTGAGGGAATTATTAAATCCACGGAACTCCCACATAATTTTCAAATATTACTAAATCATATGTGGGTGTTTTGAGGGTAAAATTCCATGATCAGACACAATTTCTTCTACAAATCCAAGAGAAGCATTGTTGATTCCTGCATTAGTCCATCTGTTTGATGTAAGAATCAACCTAACTCCAACTATGATAACAAACTCAAGTTCCAAGTCTTCCTCATCTATTTCCATAGAGTAGTTTCTTTACCCTCTTGTAGCAACATTTGTTGCAATGGGCTAGTTTAGGTTTCTTCAACAATGCTTATTACGATTTTGTACATCATCATTTTTCACAAACAAATATGTTGCCTTATCAAAAGAATGCTTTGTGGAAGCATACAAGGAAGTATTTGTATGAGTCATAAGTAACTTCCATTCTTTTATCGTTGGCATTCCATCCCTATCATTCATCAACAAATGATGAAATTAATTTTTCTCATTGCTTTTCCCATCTTGTCGAAACATGGTATAAAGGGTCAAAATTTTTTTGAACGAGTTCCATAATTATTTTGGGAGACCTTCAAATGCACATTTAAGTTTATCCTTAATAGGTTGGAACTATTGTTGGCACCAAAATTTTTGGGTCAATATTGTGAGCACACAAACAAAGTTGTGCACACCTATTCCAATTTTGTGCACACTTAAACAAGTATGCAAGGGGTGAGAGGATGTGCGCGTGCAAAATCAAGTTTTGTTAATGCGCGCTAGTTCAAATTCTACCAATGTGTGTCACTCCATTTTTTGTGATGCATACCATAAATTAAAGAAGACACTTCATGTACACCATAATCAAGAACACAATCTACAAGAAATCTCCCCGAATAGTTACTATAGGTAGCATGAGGGATCATGGAGTAGGAAGAAGATGAGATGGAAGTGTAGTTGAGATTGCCATGATTCCAAAGAGGCCTACATGGAATGCATGCAGATGACACAAGCATGCAGTAATGGCAGTCAAATGAGAGAGTGGGGCATAACTGAAAGTGACAAAGCTATAGATAAGATAAGCAGATAAAATGGAGCATCGATGAGAAAAGAAAGGTTTTTGATAGTTGTGGGTATTGTTGTGCTTAGTTAATGTCCTTGAGATCACTATGAGCATATGTTTTGTAATGTCTCTAGTTTTAACTTCGAGTCTATCATATCTACAGATTCTGAAGGAAATCTCATGTCATTATGTAATGTAACACTGGAAAAATGTATAAGAGAGTCAGGATTTGTTGCTATCAATTGATAAGTTTCTTAATATATGTCTGGGAATGGTTGAATAAAGATAATAAAGTTGCAGTGATTCTTGTCCTATGATGTGTTGATCATGTTTCAATTGAATGAGTTTTTTTTTTATATACATTGTTAGTTGTTAAGTAGTTTGCAATGGTTATATGAATGAAAACCCAGATGGATTCCTATGTAACTAGTCCTTCATCACCAAAACAAGACCAGATGGTCTCTATGATTCTCATGGTGTCTCGAGTAAGACCTTCCTCGATCTCTAATTAAGGATTGATATGCTTATGCCTTAGGGTTTTTGTTGGTAAACTCTAGATGAACCCTGGGTCTTCATCCCCCTAGCGTTAAGAATGATGCATGCAACCATGAACGAACCAACAAATGGTTCAATTTCTAGGATTGAAGGTTTTGTATTGAACAATCAAGGAAAATAATTAGGTGTTATCCATCTCAAGAAGAAATTCAAGATTTGTTGACTACAAAGGAGGAGGAGTTTTCTTGGAGGGAAACTCAAGGGATGCATACCAATGTAAAGCAATGGAAGGACATGTATCACTACTCTTATATGAATGAAATTTTCTTTGTTGAATTTCCAAGTTTATTGTATGAATGGTTGAAGAGGCAGACTTCTATTAAGATTGTTTTGAGGCTACAAGAACCATTGGTATGGGATCAATTCATTGTTGATAGGTTGAAGGCATTAGATAAAAAGTGGACTCGAGCCATCCATTTCTTTTTTTCTCAGGTGAAGGATGCGTATATAATTTAATTTATTGTCTAGTACACAGATTCAAGTTCAGTGAGGATAAAAGGAATTTCACGAAAGTTTCTAGCAAAAGGATGCTAGAAGAAATCCCACTCTAGATAAAGATGTTGTTCAAGGAGAAGGGGATAATGCACATGGATCCCGACGGGATGGTTGAGTAGAATCCCTTAGCCCTAGGTGGGGGATGAAAATATGGGGGAAAAGTGAGAGAGGATATGGATCCATTGAGGAGGATTCATAAGTTGTTAAAATGAGATGAGGAATAGAATGGACCTAGAAGAGAGAGAGAGAGAGAGAGAGAGAGAGAGAGAGAGAGAGAGAGACAAAAGATACATAAGAATAATTGAAGTTAGGAGGAAATCAGATAAAACAAGTGTAAGTAAGATATAAAGGGGTGCATGACGAGGGGTTAGGCCCATAATGAAGAGGAAGGAGATTGCGCCAAGAGGAAGTGTGGGGGAGTGTGGTGTGAGAGAGAGAGAATCACAATGAAGGATAGGCATGTGAAGAGGTGTGGAATTGAGAGTAGGGTATTCAGTGGATATACTAGTAGTGGTGGTAGTAGGTGCCTATAAGATGAAGTGCAAAACCCTTAGCTATTGTAGAGCGCCAAAACTTTGGACAAAGTTCAGGTGCAAAGAAAAGGAATAATAGTAGGAGAGGAATATGGAGGATACCCTAGTGGTGGGGGATGAGAGTTAGTAATAGTGTTTGGTCTTGTGCAGCTGTAGGTAGGAAAATATCTAGGTTCTCTCACATGAAATGTTAGAATAATATGGAGTTACCCCCCCTTTGAACCACATTGTTGGTTTGTAGTGAGCAAGCCCAAGTTTAATCATTAATAAACCAAAAAAACCATTAGACACCAACACTTTCGGCATCACTTTCAAGCAAGTGAAGTCACACCCAAGGAATTTAGAGGGGATGTAGGAACCAAGGTTTTGTAGTGATGAGGGGAAGTGAGGAATTCAACATAACCATACTACTCATTATCCAATCATCTACTATGTGCGCATTTTATGTTACTTAACCTTTAATTATCAATAAATATACCCTATGTGTGACATTACTCCACTTAAGATTCGTTAATTCATTATTATTCTAAGTGTTGATGACCATAACAACATATAACAATGACATATTCAGAATACTAAGCATTGCATAGTAATAGTAAACATCATATGTGTAACACACAAACACATCAAGAAACATGGTTTTAATGTGGTTCACCCCAATATGGGAGACATCCACAACAAATGACTTCTTATTTATTCATTAGCAATATCCTTATAGTTTCACACTACACTTACAATAAGATATATCATTTGACATTACCCAAACTTGCCTCAATCATTTTGCTGCAGTGCGAGCCTAACTCTTGAAAACCTAAGTCTTAGCTCAAAAAACCGACCACTGAGACAATTCTTCACTCAAGTTCATGCCCCAAAACTCATTACGAAAACTCAACTCAACAAACAATTTCCAACTCATTTTCCTTCTACCCAAAAAACTAGTACAATTTATAGATTTACAATAGGGATAACCATGTTAAAATGTGGACAAAATGTCCCAAAATCCTAACTAAGTTTTTCCTTTTCCACGTTGACTCCTGAACATGATCCAGCTTCCTTGCGTGTGTGCTTATCCTTACCCAAAATGTTGTGTGATTCAATTTTGCATGATTCCCGAGCCTTATCCAAAATAGTGAGCTCCAACATGCCCTCAACACTAACATGTGGCTCGTCTCGAGCAACTTCAGGTTTGCTTCCACATTGCCAAACATATTTGTAGTGTATCATTGATCGTTGCAATTTTTTCCTTGAGTTGTGCTTCCTACTGTGCAATTTCCTCGGCCACTTCTACAGTTAAGTGAGTATCAATTTTTCAGTGGTTTCCTGTGATACCTACTTGACCATTCCTTGAGTGGCTGCTAACTTTGTTGTAACCTTGTAGGATTCCTCTTGAAATACCTCGATATTTTGCACATGTTATTGGTTCTCTTACCTTAGTTGATTTATCTCTGAATATTACTTCTTGTTTTTATCCATTATCAAATTCCCAATCTAGTCCTAACAATGTTGGATATGGTGTGCTTCCATCTACTATGCAATTACTTCTATGTCTTCTATACTATGCACTCCGTCAATATTGACTTGTACTCATATTAATATTCTGACTAGAATGATCTTATGTTGGTTCACTAATCTTAATTGATCGGTGAACAAATCAGCTTCAGTTGGACCATCATCTCCCAAGTCTCTCTTGGTATAACATTTACATGAGAGCCTAAATCCAGAATTATATTTTCCATTTTGTAAGCTGCTATCTCGGCATTGATCCTAAACTCCCTATTTTTTGCTTCTTAGTATGCACCTAGTTAACTACTATGTGTGTGATAGGTTACTCTTTAACTTGGGCACAATGGTAAATCATTCTGTGCAAACTGCTCAACACAAATTCTTTCTTCATTCAATCTAAACAAGTTCTTAAAAATATATTCAAAGTACTTACCTTATTAGTTTGTTTTTATGTATGATAATAGACTAGAGGCATATCATATACCGGTGGTCTATCATACAACAATGGCATAGTCAAAGTTTATTCTATCAAATATGCTCCCATCAATTCTTGTCTTGCTTTTTGGTAAGTCTCTTTCTCTTTCCTTGGATCAAACAATGGTAACGACTCTGTTTCTTTCCTTACCCAATAGTGAATACTATTCCCTTTATCTATCACATCCGCTCTGATTCTCGTTCCTCCACACATAACTGTTGCTATCTTAGGTTATTTGTTGCACACTTTGGCTGCTATCATGTGTATGTTCTAGTTCTGGTTCTAATTCCATCTTGGCTTCCATTTTTCTATCATTTGAGGATAATATTTCGTCGTGTGGTCTAATNTGTACTCCTATTCATATTCTGACTAGAATGATCTTATGTTGGTTCACTAATCTTAATTAATCGATGAAAAAATCACCTTCAGTTGGACCATCATCTCCCAAGTCTCTCTTGGTATAACATTTATATGAGAGCCTAAATCCAGAATTATATTTTCCATTTTGTAAGCTCCTATCTCGGCATTGATCCTGAACTCCCTATTTTTTCACTTCTTAGTATGCACCTAGTTAACTACTCTGTGTGTGACAGGTTACTCTTTATCTTGGGCACAATGGTCAATCATTCTGCACAAACTACTCAACACAAATTCTTTCTTCATTCAATCTAAACAACTTCTTAAAAATATATTCAAAGTACTTACCTTATTAGTTTGTTTTTATGTATGATAATAGACTAGAGGCATATCATATACCGATGGTCTATCATACAACAATGGCATAGTGAAAGTTTATTCTATCCAATATGCTCCCATCAATTCTTTTCTTGCTTTTTGGTAAGTCTCTTTCTCTTTCCTTGGATCAAACAATGGTAACGACTTTGTTTATTTCCTTACCCACTAGTGAATACTATTCCCTTTATCTATCACATGCATTCTGATTCTCATTCCTCCATACATAACTGATGCTATCTTAGGTTATTCGTTGCACACTTTGGCTGCTATCATGTGTATGTTCTAGTTCTAGTTCTAATTCCATCTTGGCTTCCATTTTTCTTTCATTTGAGGACAATATTTCGTCGCATGGTCTAATGCTCTACAGTGCATGCATGTCATGCAAGGATTAGGGAAGTATCTTGCCAAATGTCCTGATTGATTGAAATTATAATAGATGATTGGTCCTCTTCCTCCTCTACCAAATCCACCTCATCCTTGACCTATTTGTCCACCCTAATTAAAGCCTCTTGAAGTATTATACTGTGGAACTCCCTCTTACAATGGTGCATTTTCTTCCTGGATTCTATAAGCATATACAATGTTCTCTCTCATTAGTTTGAATGTGTGACAGTCCTTCTCATCGTGTCGTACAGACTTGCAAAAATTACAGAACAAATTCATGGGTGTACTCTATTACTTCTTCAATAATGGACACATAGACAGATTATGTCATCATATATTCCATATTTCACAATAACCTGCTACTCCTTCCAATGGTTCGATGCTCCTATAGCCATATACTGTTCAAATGTTGCGCATTCATCTTTACAATGGCCTTCTGTCTTGCATGTAATACACCAAACTTGTTCATGCTTTTCCTTTCCTTTCGTCAATTCTGAAAATTAAATCGTTAGTGTAGCCAACTGTGACTAGACCTGTTACATCCCCATGCCATATCCTACAAGGTATTCTTCTAAATTCATCTCAATTTATAATCCTTTTGGCTGTGACATGACCTTCTATTGTGTCAGAGGAAAGAAAAGGTGTAGCAATAGACATGCAATGAACCATTCTCTATGTTGTTCGTCATGAATCTAGAATGTTAATCTACCCATCACATATTTAAACATCTTATTGTAATCCCAAACTATCTCAATTTGTATTTTCTTAATCTCTTTCATCTATGTGATATGCTTCGACTCAAATTTCATCTTCCTTAATTCCTTTGACAAATATTGTCCAATTTATACCAATGTCCTTGATTGTCCTACCGGTGTAATACTATGATACTTCATGTACCATAACAGTGTGTGGCCTCTAAATGTCATTGTTAACTGCACAATATTTGTTGCATCATCATGGACACTCTTCACTATCCATATCATCTCACATACAAACAAGTGTTTATATGGGTCCTTCGACCCCACTCCCTAGAATTCATGAATTCTTAATGTATTATATATTCCTTTCATTGTATTATACATAGTAATTACCTTTGATGATGATGACAGGCTCTGGTTCATTATGCTACTTCCACTATTCTCACTATTGTTCTGAGTTCCTCCACTAACTAGAATTTCTCTTGACAAAGTTCTAGTTTTTGCTTCAGATCTTGGTGATGCGCATAGGGTCATGGGTTCGACACAGATTCTAATCTGAGAAGGACTTCATTTTTCTATAGGACTGTATTAAGGATCATTTTCTTGTTCTTTCCTTTTTCTACATGGTGTGATCTGAAGTACTACAGAGGGGTCTCTTTTCTCAAACACTTTGTGCTACTCTTCTCTCTTAGCCACAGTCTCTTTCTTACTATACCTAAGATAAAAACCATGACAAAGAGCATTTATCTTTAATAAAAATAGTCACCAAGTGGTTGTAAACCAAGGATGTTCCACCCAACCTTAAACACTACTCCTCCAAGTCTCATTAGCAGGTCACCCTAGAGCCAATCTAATGAATCCACGAGGATGGGTTCCAAGATGACACTAAACTTCCCAAACAAATACTACTCAAGATCTCAAACGTTCTTAACACAACAATCCAAAGTTCACCAACTCTCTTCTCCTAGCCTGGACAACCGAAGAGATTGAACCCCCATTCACTGCCATGCAGTCGCTCAGGATTTCCATCTCCTTCCATGGATCTAGTGCATCTAGTCAAGAATCTCAATTATGGAACTCTCTAGGACTTGTAGTTTTGGTAAGATTTATCATATTTCCAATGCATCCATGCATCCAGGCATCAATCCATTACTGTAATAATCAACAATTAATTACATCCAATAAACAATGTCTCTTTTGTTCCTCTGATTTATTTCCCATTTCTAGACCAATATCAACAATGAATGAGAAAAATAATAAAAATGAAAGAGTGATTTGTCCCACAAATGAACAACTTAACAATTGCTTAGTTTCTTAACCCCTAAGATGATCAAGAACATGGATTTAGTATCCAGGCACTCCAAGGAAAAAGTAGTCACCCCAAGAGATTCATATGCCCCCCAACACAAGCATGGGTGATAATTAATTAAAAAAGGCTTAAAGGTTTAGTCCCTAAGTCCCTTCCTCCCTTATGGAATCATTTCCCCTTATAAGTCTTTTCCTTTTTCATTCTACAACTGGTGATGTACTTTATTATTAATAATGATCAAAGTATTACATTTCCTAGGTGCTTCATTGTCTTTTAATTTTTCATGAAGTCTAACCTTTCATCAGTTAAATAAAATACATTAGTAATTTGGGGACTCTAAACTGATGTATTACATTCCCCTACCCATTTTTTTGGCATTGTATTCAGTGTTTATACAAAACATAAATCAAAATTTCAAAATAACTCAAAAAGTTGTGGGTACTTTTCCCACATGCTATCTTCATGCTCTAAGGTAGAATCTTCAAGACTGTAGTAGGTCCACTGAAATTTTACTAGTTCTATAACTCGATTCTAGGGAACTTTGACTTTTTTTTCCAATATGTGCATCCAATGGACCTGAAAGTCCCTCCACCTAAATCAAATTCTAATCAATAACATGGTCATGATCATGTGCATACATTTTCAAAAAAGAGACATGAAATACATTACGCACATTCATAGAAGCAGGAAGTGGAAGCATGTATGAAATTGTCCCTATTCTTTCCAATATCTCAAATGGACCATAAAATCTAGCTACTATCTTTGTACAACTACCCAACTTCATTGAGCTCTTCTCCGGATTCACTTTCAAAAGTAAATGCTCTACCACTTTAAATTCTATAGGTGTTATGTTCTCATTTGCAAATTTTTTTTGTCTATCTAGTGGTGCCTTCAAATTATGCTTAATTTTAACCATCTGGTTTTCCATATCGTTGAGAAATTCTCTCCCAAGTACTACTATGTCTATTGGGTTGTGCCAACTTACTAGAGTATTACATTTTCTACCATACAACTCTTAAAATGGGATCATCTTCAATGAAGCTCGATACCCATTATTCTAAGAAAAGTCAACTAAATGGATGTAATCTTCCCACTTAGATGGCTTATCCATCACATACATTGTCAACATGTCTTCAATTACTTGGTTGACCCTTTCTGTTTTCCCATTTGAATGGGGATGGTATGTTGTGATAAAGTTCATATTTGTACCAAGTCATTTAAATAATCCCATCTAAATATTTTAAGTAAACTTTGTATCTCTGTCTAAAACAATTTCCTTGGGTATTCCATGCAACCGAGAAATCTACCTCATGTAAATTTCTGCAATATTGGTTGTTGCATGAGTCATTTTCATAGGAACATAATGAGTAGATTTCATCAATTTATCAACAACTACCATTATCGAATCATTTTGACTTGTTGTATTGGGAGACTTAGTCATAAATTAAATCATTACCACTTCCCATTTCTTCTCTATAATTTTTCATGGTTGTAGCAAACTTGTTGGGTGTCTATGCTCAACTTTCACTCTCTAACATTCCATACATATGAAAATGTATTAAAAACAATGCTTCTTCATCCCAGGACAAAATAATTGGCTTCGTACTGTTGCAATTGTCTTATGGTAATCGAGATGTCTGGCATATGGAGCATTACGCATTTCTCTTCACACCAAGTTCCTAAGTTATCCAAAACTAGGAACATAAAATATATTCTTAAGCATGAGTGTTCCATCCTCCTTAATCTCATACCCCTTGAATTTTTGTTGTACATTCTCTTGTTGTGAATCTTATTTCACTTGTAGTTAATGTTGGTATGTAACAACAACATCCAAACATTTTCTCTCTAAATCTGACTGATGCATACTAATGGATGTACCATGCATGACATGTACCCTTAGGTTGAGTGCATCTGTAATATCCCTCCATTTTTAATATTTGAATAATTTTTAATAATTGTAATTATTGGATTATTATGTTGATAAAGACTTTGGTTAACATTTTGGTCATCATAAAAATTTGCGTAAATATTATTTTAGGTATCAGGATAGCTTGAAAAATGAAGACATAGGAAATCTATTCTCTTCTTGGAGACAAGAGGAAAAACAAGTATAGTGTAAGTAGGATACCGTTGAGTACTTGTGCAGGAAGGAGAGCTTGATGATTCTCAGAAAGAATGAATTTCTGGTATTTAGCTAAAGAGGGTTATTGACATTTTCAATTTCATATGGAATAAATAATTAGGCACGGGGGTGAGAGGAACAAGTAATACTTTCCTTCTCTGATCTATGGTTGTGAGGAGTTGGATTCTCTCCTCAGTTTGTCTCAGTAACTCTTTTTGGTTCATATATGTTTACGTATATTTTTGAAATTAATAATTCTGATGCTTACAATCATAGCTGGTTTAATATATTTCTTCCAAAGTAGTCAGATACTAACCTGAGTTAATTTCTATAGAATAAAAAAATATTTTGTACCTTTCTTTCCTAATTTGTAATATGTTATTAAAAATATTTTGGATAGAAATATTATTGCTACTAAAAGAAAATTGAACCTAGAAGTAATATTAACTAGGAAGCTCTTTAGCTAGAAATTTTCTATGAATACTTGCAACAGAAACTTAGAATATGGTATAGAATCCCTAATGGGATTATTGCCATTCTTTCTAAAAGATATAACTCTTTTATTAGTGAAATATAAACGAAGTATAGGAGCTCTCTATGAATATTTATTTCTATGACAGTAGTAGGTAACAATAAATAATTTCTTTTATTTACATGGAAAACGAGAATGGAAATAGTATGATTGGGAACAATATTAAGTGACTATATCTTGAACTTCTTTTATGTATAGAGAGAAGGAGAATATAATTGTTTTGTTTGCAATAGTTACGAGTGGATGTGTGTGTGACTTCTTTCATATTCAAACAAAATAGAAAATATCTTTTGAATACCCATGTACATGAAGAAGAGAAACATCAAATAAATACCATAGATTATTTGCAGATCATCCATACAAAGAACAATATTTATATATCTTCTCAAGTACCAAAGAGAACTATCTTACTATAAAATAATCATAACTATTGAAACCATAAACATTTATGAAAATAGTGTGATAATATCTCTTCAAAATACTTGGAGTAAACTAAATAGTTATAAGAAAATAAACCCTAATATATAGGGCCGAACTAATAAAATTTACAGTGACGACCTTTGAACAAGGAGACTTCAAATAGAGTCTTTACAGGTTGTAAGGTTGACCTATACATTTTAAAATATGACTAAGTCATTCAAAGAAATGGTGGGTGTGCGTGTAGAGGTATCGAGTCTGGGGTAATACGCCGTTACACCTTCAACATTTTGAAGATGCAAATTTTGAATAATATCAACCCATAGGTTTCCATAGTAATATTTTGAGTGGGAATCAATTCCTTGACTTCATGGATGACTCTCTGCAAGGAGACAGAGGAAGGAATTAATTAATGGAAGTAAAACTATTAAATAAAAAGGAAGGATAATAAACCTTAATTAACCTTAATTAATATATCTTATGCTTGCGTGTAACGATTTGGGGAGAAAACCCTCGTAGGTTTCCAAGCTCCCCGCTCTGGCTTGAATCTTTTTCCTTGAAACACTAACAAAGACACGAATTATAGCAGAGGTAAAGCTTGTGGGAAAATGGGTGAGGAGTATATTAAATAATAACAAAACCCAGTAATGAGTTTCACTAAATGCTTATGAGAACTCACAAGTTGAGTAACTCATCCCCATCATTGGGAGTTACGTGCTATGATGGTGATGATTTCTCACCATTGGGTCGTTAACATACCTAAGAACTCCCTCCTGTAACAAAAAAAATATACACATGGTTATAATGAGTAATAACACATCGATTAAAATAATACAATGAAAAGTTTCAAGTGTGTTAACAACATCCGGGAAAAATGATAACTCTTGCAAAATAAACAAATTATTACCAAGTAAATCAATTCCATAACAGGGTTACATAACCTCTCGGGTTCACAAGAGCGATAGATTTTCTCATGGCATACCTTAACGAGTTTCCAAAAAGGAATGAATATGAGATATGGTTTAAGTTTCAAAGAGTCTTAGTCGATTTGATGGCCCAATGCCAGCGACATGGTTGTTAAACATTAATGGCATTGAAACCCACATGAGATGGTGGCCACATATATTGTTGACTCATATATATATATATATATATATATATATATATATTAAATTGGATTGAAATGATAAGATAGGAAAACAAATTGATGAGAGATTAGGTAAACTTAATACGTATCTCAATATTTGAACTACCATAAACTAAGGTAATGATAGTGATATATCCATCGAGAGGTAAAAATACAATAAAAAATGTTATAATTTTAGAAGTTATAGTTATCTTCTTTAACATTTATTAGCAATTGTATGTAATAGGATCACTGAAAGATAAAAAATCACAGAACACAAGATATATCCTCGGAAACCCTCGTGGGGGAGAAAACCCAGCAACCGATTCTTCATTATAGATTCCTTCAACCAGTACAATGTCACATTATAATTCTCCACAAATAGACCAAGAACAAGATACCAAAGACCAAGAAACCAAGACCTCATGTGCTAGACCTCCATTTTTATGCTCCAAATACACAAGAGAAGATGAGTTGCATGTGTATACAAATGAGAGGAACTCAACCTCTATTTATACACATAACTTGACTCCCGAAAAGACGCAACCCTAAGAGGGGCCATTTCGACTTTTACAATAAGGATAAAAATAAAATAATAATTTATTTTGAGTCGATTTATACAATATGATTACAATAACCTTCTTGAGGTTTGACCAATACAAAAACAAAAGAATATCTTCCATAATTACATCAAAATATCAACACTCCCTCTTAACGAGGAAGGTATTATTTTCTGCCACACGAGCTCATGACCATTAAATGTTGAACATATGAATCTATACATCATAGAATATTCATAGTACAACATGACTTCAGAGCCAATGCATACAAGGCCTATGGGTAGCTATGAAATAGGTTCAACATGTCACCATGACATCCAATACCCTACAATGCATCTATACCTCATCATGTGCACCCCTGTAACTTCACAACCAACACATCCTAGGCCTATGGGTAGCTCTCAAATATATATAACATGTCCCTAGGACATCCACTACCATACAATGCATATGTACCTTGTCACTCCATCTGAAGAGGGACCATGCCAAGCTTGTCCCTAAAATGCTCGAACTTCGTCCTCTATAGTGTCTTGGTCAACACGTCTGCAACGTACTCCTCAATATTCATCCTCAATATTCATGTACTAGATTCTCACTGATCCCCTCTGCATCATATCCCTGATATAGTGATATTTGATCTCGATATCATTCAAACTTTCATGGAACATCGGATTCTCTGACAACTTCATGCAACTCTAGCTGTCACACCAAATGTAAGTCACCTCTAGTTTGAGACCAAATAACCTAGAAAACAACTTTTGAAGCCACACTACTTCCTTACATGATGCACATGATGCAACATATTCATCCTCGGTCATACTGGGTGCTACACATGACTACTTCATGTTGCTCCATGAAACGATACTAGATCCTAGACTGAAGCAATATGTCGAAGTATTCTTCCGATAAGGAATATTGTTGGCCCAATCTGAATCTAAATATCCATATAACCTGAACTCATAGTATATCACATACCTGAGAGCATAATCCAATGTACCCTTAAGATACCTTATCACATGTTTTGCTGCGACCAAATGAACCTACATCGACTGCTCCATATACTGACTCAGGGTGTTCACAACAAAAGATATATTCGGTCTTGTGTTCATTAAGCACATCAATGAACCCACCATCTTCCTATATAAAGTAACATCCACAGTCTCTGAAGTTGTATCCTGCAACAACTTCAGATTTGATACTATAGGTGCATCCATTTCCTTGCAATCCAACATCACGAAGCTCTTTAGGATTTCCACTGCATACTTTCCTTGATTGAGAAATATTTCACCCTATCTCTACCATACCTCGAGAACCAAAAAGTAATGCATCATCCCAATATCTTTCATGTCAAAATCAACAAATAGTTTTCTCTTACACTCTGAGATGAGATTTTCCACACCTGTTAGAAATAGGTCATCCACATACAACAATAGTATTACCGGACCATCATCCACAACCTTAAAGTAAAGGTTGATATTTTCACTACTCTTTGTAAATCCTAAGCTCGTCTGAAAAATGTAGATCCTACCATACATGATTTGGGTGCCTGCTTTAATCCATATAAATCCTTCTTTAATCTGCACACATGCATCTCCCTCTCATGTACGTCAAACCCATATGGTTGGTCCACATATACTTCCTCTTTTGTTTCACCATTCAAGAAGGTTGTCTTCACATGCATCTGATGCACCTTCCATTTCATTACTGCGACCAACGAAAGTATAGTCCTAATCGAATCATGTCTTTCCATGGGAGAAAAATTTGTCCTCATAGTCAATTCCCTCCTTCTAAGAGAATCCTCAAGCCTCAAATATAGCCTTATACTTTTCAAAACTACCATCAACTTGATGTTTCATTTTGTATATCGATTTTGAACTTACTACTGATTTCTCCTTCGGTTTGGGGTCCACATCCCAAACATCATTCTTTACTATGGACTGATATTCCTCCTCCATGGCATCCTTCCATACCCTCTTTTATGGATCCTCTTCATAACTAGATTCTTCTGCATCCATGATATCACACAAACATGCCACATAGTTGGTATACAGTTTCGACTTCTTACTTTTCCTGAGATATTTTTTTGGGGCACCATATCTTTCTGCATATCTAATGAGATCATGTGCCCAAGATAGTCTTCTCTTGTGAGAAGGCATCTCTGTTGGCCTTTGAGGTTATTCCATGTCGTTATCCTCATGAATGGCTTCCTCTGGTTAAATTTCTTTTACCTCTAGAACTCTAGTAACTTCATTCTCCTCCTCATGAACCTCTTATGCATAGTCTTGTTTTGATTTGATAAAATTTGCACTCTCATAGAAGGTGACATCTATGTTGATATCAAGTTTTCGGTGACCGAGAATATATATCATGTATGCCTTCGATGTCTCATTGTGACCAAAAAATATTCCATTCTTTTCAGATGGGTCCAATTTTGTTCTCTTTTCCTTGGGGACATGCACAAATATGGGGCAACCAAATATCCTTAGATGGTTTACTTTCGACTTCTCTCCTGAAAAAATCTCCTCTAGTGTCTTGTTTTCAAGTACTTTGTGGATACTTTTGTTTTTCATGTACATTGTAGTCTTTGTTTCTTCTTCCCACATATGCGTAGGTAGATCCTGATCATGGATCATAGCGTTCGTTGATTCCATGATCATGCAATTATTCCTTTTTTATACTCCATTATGTTGAGGATTGTAGGGAGTAGAAAGATCCCTCTTAATCCCATCTTCCTTGAAATATTATTTGAATTCCTCTGAAGTGAATTCTCCTCCATTATCTTATTGCAATGTATTTATCTTTCTCTCTGTCAGGTTTTCTACGAGTGCCTTAAATTATTTGAATTTTCCAAACACTTCATTCTTTTCTTTCAACAAATAGATCCAATTTTTACGTGAGTAATCATCAATAAAAGAAACATAATATACATACCCTCTTAGTGAATTTTCTGACATCGTTTCACACACATCCGAGTGCACGATGTCCAGTACTCTTTTTTCTATGCTATCATTGTTGGGAAAGGAGTGTTTCATGTTCTGTCCTTGTGCGCAACCTTTGCACACGTCATATGGTTTTTCCTGGATCTCTAGTATTCTTGTCATCATCTTTCTCACACTCAGTAGGGACTTGTAATGTAGGTGAGAAAATCTCCTATGCCATAATTCACTGGCATTCACAGTGTCGTAAATTAATGTTGAATATGATATCCCTTTCAATTTTTAGAGTCCTCCCTCTTGAATTCCAATCAACACAACATCATCAAAAGTACTCCCTCTAGGCCACATAAGAAATTTTCCAACAAATGAAACTATGTAACCCTTCTCATCCAATGTTGAAATCAATAGAATGTTCTTCTTCAATTCAGGAACATAGAGAAATTCCTTCATCTTCATTGGCTTTCCTGACTCTAACTTGTAGGAGGCTTCTCCTACTCCTTTGATTAGATAATAATATTCATCTCTTGATTTCACCTTGTGTGGTGAACCCTTATGAGTAAGGTTAGACAAGGAGTATTTATAACCTGTCATGTGCTTGGAAGCACCACTGCCCACAAACCACTACTACATATTGAAAAAATTGCGATGACTACTTGCGACAAAAGTACTCTTTCGTTGCAAAATTCAAGAGAAAAAGTTCAATTTTTCAATTTTGTTCTAAATCCACCCCGTATTCATCGCTCTATCGACAGAACCAAAATTTCATCTATTTTGCAACGATTATCAATATGGTGGACTATTGTCTCTATTTCGATGAACTTGTGTATTCGTTGCAAGAGAGACGCTCACTATTTGACCGTTACACGTTTTGATACTATCCATATTGACCGTTATACATTTTGACAAAGTCTAAATTGATATAGTCAACATTTGTCGCAAGAGGGACGTTATGACCATTATAACCATTACACTCTTTGACAAAGTGACCTAAGTGTAACAAATAAATAGGTAAAAAGAAAAGAAATATTTAGGCCACGGTTATCGCAATTGCCATGAAAGTGACCTAAATTAACCTATAAATATTTGACGATTTAAAGGTGTTGCGACAATCTTTCTATAAAAACGACAGTTCCAAAAGGGTATTTTTGTGCGGAATTTGTGCGGAAGAATGTCGCAGAATATAGTTAGAGGTGGGGAAAAAAGTAAAGCAGGTGAAAAGGGTGATGGTAGATGTTATTTCCCTTGCAAACAATGTTGCGTCATACGTCCCATAAGAATTTTAATAGCAACAACTACAAAACATTGTAGGAAATATGGGAACATTGACGATGGATCGAATGAATATCATCCCATGGTAATTATCTATATATTCATTATCTGTTTTTATATTGTCAATTTTATATAAAATTATATATATGTATATATATTGTTTGAATGCTTGTTATAGTATACACTAATTTTTCATGATTTTTTGTAATTATAAAGTTAGATTTTCCCTCAAACTTTCTGCAGAATATTGCACCAAGTATTAGTAGAAATGATGTTGTACAAGATGAGGGATATCATGACCAAGCAAATGAGGATCTCATGGAAGAAGATGATGGGACAAATCAAGCTAATGACCCCATGGAAGAAGATGATGGGACAAATCAAATGATCCAATATTTGTTTTCACATCCGGATGAGGATGGGGATAGTGATGGTATTTATGACGAACCTCTATTAGAAAAGGAAACTAAATGACTTTATGAAGTATAAAGAGAAAATATTCTCTTTGCTACATTGCTTCTAGTGAACTTAAAGGTTATGAATAATTTTTCAAACACTTGTATGACATAGATCCCAAGGTATGTAATATGTTTCATCTCATATTATACATAAATGTTTATTTTTTTCTATTTTTTTTTAGTGTTAATTAATGTGTAAAATATGAATGCAATTTTTATGATTAATATTCTTTACATTAACTAGTTATTTGTTATATTGTAGATTGTTAGGTGATTTTTTGTTACCATCTTAAAATATTTTACCTCGCACATATCGAGGTTTGCATGCCATTATGAAAGACATTAGAATGAATTATCAAACTATAGATGCATGTCCTAATGACCATATTATATATTATGGACAACATGCTTCGAAAACAGAATGTCTGCAATGTATTATCAGTAGATATCAAACCGATCAAGTAACAAAAAGGGTGCCTCGAAGAATAGCACAATTTATGGATTACCATGCATGTAACAGAAGTGGAGATGGTTTTCTTTGAATGCGTGCCGATGGTTCTTCATTTAGGGAAATTGAGGGAATTGGGTAGATTTCAAAGATGAGCCTCGTAATATTAGGCTTTCATTGGCAGTTGACGATGTTAATCCATTCAGAGAGCTTAGGTTTATTTACTCAGTGTGGCCTATTTTTTTTGTCAACAATAACATTCCTCCTTGGATGTTAATAAAGAGGGATAACATAATGTTGACAATGATTGTTCCAGGTATTTTTTTACATTAATTTTTTGAATGTAACTTTTTCATTTGTTTCAATTTTTGCATAATATCTTTTGTTTATTTATTTACTTATATATATTACATGATATCATTCCTATAGTAATTATGTGTAATTTCAAACAATTAGGTAAGTACCAATTTAAATATATGAATGTATATATCGAGTCTCTTATTGATGAGCTAATAAAGTTATGGGTTGGCATCATAATGTATGACATATGCAAACTAATCTGGAAGAAGAAATTTAAATTCCATGGCATACTTTTATGGACAATTCATGATGCCCCTGGACTAACATATTTTTGTGGTATGTAGCATTCTAATATTTCTCTTTAACACAATATAATTTTTTAATGTTATCATGGTGCATGTTTAATTTTTAAATAATCTCATTGCATAATTGACATTAATCCATTTGTTGCAGGTCTTCAAGCAAAGGGTTTATTTGCATGTCCAGTTTGTGGACGTAAGATGAAGTATCGTCATTCCAAAAGTTTAGGAAAGGTGGTGTTTCATGAGTATAGGCACCTTCTCCCTAAGAACCATAGGTATCGTACTACTGAAAAACATATTTTCAATGGGAAAGAAGACACTGGTTTAAAACCATGAAGAATGAAACCTCACCTATGGAGGTTGGAATATAATAGAAATCATCAAGGTACTCAATTTCTTTATGTATCATAGATCATGTAATGTTTTGAATGCTTATTTTACCGTATTTGATAATTATTTTTGTGATTTCTTTTATGCTTCATGAAGGTCACAATCATCATGAAGGTATTAATAATGGGCTTGCAAGAGGAATGCAATTTTATCCTTCTCAATTCATGAGGTTTCCCTACTATGAGGAGATAAAAATATCTCATTTGTTTGATACAATGCATATCGGGAAGAATGTGACTGAAATGTTATGGCGAATCATAGATGGTAGGAGGGACAAAGAAAAAATTATCAAAATTTGTACTGACAATCAGGAAGCCAATCATGCAATGTGAAGTGTGATCTGACATTAAAATAGATCAGATGGAGTACTAGACTGAAATAAACTTCCATGGTTATTAACAGAGCAACAAAGCAATGATGTAAAAGAGGTCATTCAAAGAATTAAATTTACCATGGGTTTTGCTTCAAACATAAATAATATCTTAACGAAGAAAGGTGATTTTGGTGGGGTAAAAACACATCATTGGAATACCTTCATTAAGGTAATAATTTTGGTATATGTATTTATATATATTGGCCTTACACATATTTTATTTTTTTTATTTTTTATTTTCTACTTTGGTTGAAACAAATAATGATTCATTTTTTTGTTACAGTATGTTCTATCGCTATCTTTCCCAAACGACTTTGACAACAACGCCAAACAAGTTATATATGATCTTGGAAAATACATGAGGTAAGTAGTTGTGATTTATATGCAAAATGTTCTTTCAAATTATTGTTGTACTTAATAACACGTGTTTTACTTGTAATGTAATATATTATATTATGTTATGTTGAAACATGTTATTTTCTTGTGTCATGATCTCATGTAGATGGTTGTCATTGAAATAAATCCATGAAGATGATATAAAGTATTGGAAGAGAGAAATTCATCGTCTAATGTGTGAATGAAAAAGTATATACCTCCAACATTTTTCAATGCACAAGAACACTACCTCATACACCAAGTTGAGGAGATTGAAATTTGTGGACCTGTTCGCACAAGGTCAATGTGGATGGTAGAGAGGAACTTGAAATCATTGAAGGCATTGGTTAGACAAAGAGCACGTCTTGAGGGTTCTATGGTGGAGGGATATATGGTATATCAATCCATGGTGTATATTATTCAATATCTTCCTAAATTAGCAACACCAACTATGCATGCAGTGGATCGCATTTGGGATGTGAACTCCATAAAAAAAATTGAAGATTAGGAGCATCTATTGGGGAAAGGTAGAATGAAAAAAATGAGAGGTAATATATTAATAATTGTGAAAATTTATACTAATAATACATATAAAGTTTTGTTTTTTCTGTATATGATCATACTCATTAATATATTAATATAAAGTATTTCATAAATTATTAATATATATAATTACCTGCATATTGGACATTATAACTAATATTTAATATTGGTGAATTATGATTTTTTTATTCAGTTTATCAAGAGTGGGATGCACTGCATTTATACATTGCAATTAATCTTGATTGGATGAATGCATGGATTGAAAAATGTAAACAACATAATGGAGGTATTTTACCAGGGCACTGACTGTGTGAATTGGTTATAGAAGCTTGTCATAATGAAGATTCCAATGTTACGCAAAGGGAAATTGATTTAGCATATGGTTTGAAAGATGGACAGGTAAGCAAATTCACCCATTTTATTCAGTTATTTTATATTATATTAATGTGACTACATGTGTACTGTATTTTTCAGACATTTTCAAAGTTATATAAATACATGTTAATTTATTAATTGACAATGCATCGTTTACATATCTGACATATTGCAGTTGAAACACCACAAGGCTATGTGGTGCAATGGTCGTAAACTTCACATCAAAAAATTGGATGAAACTAGGAAAACTTCTGATAGTGGGATAATTGTAGTATTACAGGTCACTAATGTTTCCTCTAGGACTGACAAACATCCCTGAGAATTTGAAAATAGATACTATGGGTATTTAAATGATATACTTGAGTGTGACTTTAATTCCTTCAAATTAGTTTTTTTCTATGTCAAATGGTATAGGTTACGAAAGCATGAACACAATGAGGAAATAAATGTTATTCAACATGCTAATGGATTTCCAATGATTAAAAAATGGTGTTTGAAAGATGACATGATTTCTATGTTTTTCCAAGACAATGTGAACAAGTATTTTACTCAAATGTTCCAGGTAAAAGGGATTGGTCATTTGTTGTTAGATATGATCCAGGAGGAAGGCCAATTAAGTATACTCATTTATAGGAAGAAGATGATATTGAAGATCAAGAAGATGATTCGACAGATCAGACAGAGACAGAATATCATGTAGGGTTGATAGATGAAGAAGAGCAAGAAGATCATGATCCAGGAGTAGGAGACAATATTGAAATTTTTGATGATGATGTCGATGAAAATATGCTTGTAAATGACATTGATGACGATGATGATATCATCAATCCTTTCAACATTGTTTCTGAACCAGATGATGATACAGATGTCGAGATCCATGAAGAAGATCAAGATACAAAATAAGGATGATCACACAAATGTTGAGGTTGGATTAGATACATGACTATATAATATTTTAATTTGTATGAATTATTCAAACTATATCTGTATGCATTTAAATTTGACATGGATAGACTATTCTCATTCCTTAACGATATGGGAGCGTTTATGGACTCAAATTTCACTCACACACCCACTTTCTTCCATCATCATATCATCATGTAAACCATAAACCCTATTTTTCATATGTTGTAGTAGATATGTTAATGATTCCAAATTTCATATTTTTATTTGACTCAAGGTCCAACTAGTTTGCAAAGTATCAAATTTTAATTTCAAGTTGATAAACCAAATATGAAATGAATCCAAGCATCATTTTATATCGTTGCAAGAGAGATGAATGTAAATAATCTTGTGACGAATTAGCGATATTATCGAGGAAAAAAGTTCGTCGATAGTATAGCTAATTCGTCGCAAGAATATTGTGTCTAATTTGAATGTTTTCAATGAGTGTAGGGCTTATAATATGGTTCAATGTAGTGTAGTCATTAAGAACAATCTCTATGCAAAACCTCAAAATGTATAGTACCATATCTTATTCAGAAGACAAATATTCTTTGTATGTTTCCTTTGTGGTGGCTCAAGCCCTTAGTACACATGATGGATGAAAATGAAATGTAATAATTTGACTATTGAATTATAGTTTTATGTCACCCATGGTTAAGGAAATAAAATAAGGTTCTTAGGTCCTATTTGAATCTTCTTAGAATTGAGATTCGTTACATAGTCCTTGAAAAAAGACAAAAGACTTATGTAGCGGATATTTGGTCTTTGTGTGGGACATTTTATGCCATTAGTATATTTTGTACAAATATAATGGATATTGGGGACTAAACCATGATCAAGGAATGAGTAACAAGGAAAAAGGAACGAGGAATGAGGAACAGAGAACAAGGAACATAAATTGTACTAAGACTAAACACTGGCAACAGTGACCTGTGAATGGGGCCAACATTGAATTTTTTTTAAACAGTTTCTGTATGCATTGACATTTGACATGGATAGACTAATAGCATGCATTAACAATATGGGAGGATTTCTGGCCTCAAATTTGACTCACGCACACACTTTCTTCCATCATCAATTCATCAAGTAAACCATAAACCCTAATTTTCTTTCTTTCTTCATTTTTCTTTCAGGTTATACATTAATGTATATACAATGTATTTGTGTCATATTTGTGATGAAAAATCCATCTTTCTCGTTGATTTCTTAATCAACACCATAAAAATACTAGAGGCGGGCAACAATGACATGTGAATGGGGCCAACATTGAATTTTTTTCAAATTGTTTCTGTATGCATTGAAATTTGAGATGGATAGACTATTTGCATGCCTTAACGATATGGGAGGGTTTATGAACTCAAATTTCACTCACACACCCACTTTATTCCATCATCATATCATCATGTAAACCATAAACCCTATTTTTCATATGTTCTAGTAGATATGTTAATGATTTCAACTTTCATATTTGTATTTTACTCAAGGTCCAACTATCTTGCAAAGTATCAAATTTTAATTTCAAGTTGATAAAAAAAATATGAAATGAATCCAAGCATCATTTGATATCGTCGCAAGAGAGACAAATGTAAATAATCTTGTGACGAATTAGCTATACTATCGACGAAAAACGTTCGTCGATAGTATAGCTAATTTGTCACAAGAATATTGTGTCTAATTTGAATGGTGTTACATGGTTTGAAAGGAGTGTAGGGATTATAATATGGTCCAATGTAGTGTATTCTATAAGAACAATCTCTATGCCAAACCTGAAAATGGATAGTACCATATCTTGTTCATAAGAAAAATATTCTTTGTATGTTTATTTTGTGGTGGCTCAAGCCCTCAGTACAAATGATGCATGACAATGAAATGTAACAATTTGACTATTGAATGATAGTGTTATGTCACCCGTGGTTAATGACATAACATAAGGTTCTTAGGTCCTATTTGAATCTTCTTAGAATTGAGATTCGTTACATAGTCCTTGAAAAAAGACAAAAGACTTATGTAGCGGATATTTGGTCTTTGTGTGGGACATTTTATGCCATTAGTATGTTTTTCACAAATATAATGGATATTGGGGACTAAACCATGATCAAGGAATGATAAACAAGGAACAAGGAATGAGGAACACAGAACAAGGAACAAGGAACAAGGAACATAAATTGTACTGGGACTAAACACCGGCAACAGTGACCTGTGAATGGGGCCAACGTTGAAATTTTTTTAAACAGTTTCTGTATGCATTGGCATTTGACATGAATAGACTAATAGCATGCATTAACAATATGGGAGGATTTCTGTCCTTAAATTTGACTCACGCACCCACTTTCTTCCATCATCAATTCTTCAAGTAAACCATAAACCCTGATTTTCTTTCTTTCTTCATTTTTCTTTCAGGTTATACATTATTGTATATACAATGTATCCATGTCATATTTGTGATGAAAAATCCATATTTTTCATTGATTTATTAATCAACACCATAAAAATACTAGAGGCGGGCAACAATGACATGTGAATGGGGCCAACGTTGAATTTTTTTCAAATTGTGTCTGTATGCATTGAAATTTGAGATGGATAGACTATTTGCATGCCTTAACGATGTGGGAGGGTTTATGAACTCAAATTTCACTCACACACCCACTTTATTCCATCATAATATCATCATGTAAACCATAAACCCTATTTTTCATATGTTCTAGTAGATATGTTAATGATTCCAACTTTCATATTTGTATTTGACTCAAGGTCCAACTATCTTGCAAAGTGTCAAATTTTAATTTCAATTTGATAAAAAAAATATGAAATGAATCCAAGCATCATTTGATATCGTCGCAAGAGAGACAAATGTAAATAATCTTGTGACGAATTAGCTATACTATCGACGAAAAACGTTCATCGATAGTATAGCTAATTTGTCGCAAGCATATTGTGTCTAATTTGACTAGTGTTACATGGTTTGGAAGGAGTGTAGGGCTTATAATATGGTCCAATGTACTGTAGTCTATAAGAACAATCTCTATGCCAAACCTGAAAATGGATAGTACCATATCTTGTTCATAAGACAAATATTCTTTGTATGTTTATTTTCTGGTGGCTCAAGCCCTCAGTGCACATGATGCATGACAATGAAATGTAACAATTTGACTATTGAATGATAGTGTTATGTCACTCATGGTTAAGGAAATAACATAAGGTTCTTAGGTCCTATTTGAATCTTCTTAGAATTGAGATTTGTTACATAGTCCTTGAAAAAATACAAAAGACTTATGTAGCGGATATTTGGTCTTTGTGTGGGACATGTTATGCCATTATTATGTTTTGTACAAAAATAATGGATCTTGGGGACTACACCATGGTCAAGTAATGATAAAAAAGGAACAACAAAAAAGGAATGAGGAACAAGGAACACAGAACAAGGAACAAGGCATGAAAATTGTACTAGGACTAGACACCCACAACAATGACCTGTGAATGGGGCCAACGTTGAAATTTTTTCAAACAGTTTTTGTATGCACTGAAATTTGACACGGATAGAATATTTTCATTCCTTAATGACATGGGAGGGTTTCTGGGCTCAAATTTGACTCACACACAATTTTCTTTCAAAGTACACAATTTGGTTGATGCAAGTTTTAAGTTTTCTTTAGTATTTCTTCATTTTTCTTTCAAGTTCTACATTAATGTATATACAATGTATCTGTTTCATAGTTGTGATGAAAAATCCCTCTTTTTATTTGATTTCTTAATCAACACCATAAAAATACTAGAGGAGAGCAACAATGACATGTGAATGGGGCCAATGTTGAAATGCTTTCAAATTGTTTCTGTATGCATTGAAATTTGAGATGGATAGACTATTTGCATGCCTTAAGGATATGGGAGGTTTTATGGTCTCAAATTTCACTCACACACCCACTTTCTTCCATCATCATATCATGATGTAAACCATAAACACTATTTTTCATCTGTTCTAGTAGATATGTTAATGATTCCAACTTTCATATTTGTATTTGACTCAAGGTCCAACTAGCTTGCAAAGTATCAAATTTTAATTTCAAGTTGATAAACCAAATATGAAATGAATCCAAGCATCATTTGATATCTTCGAAAGAGAGATGAATGTAAATAATCTTGTGACAAACTAGCCATACTATCGACGAAAAAAGTTTGTCGATAATATAGCTAATTCGTCGCAAGAATATTTTGTCTAATTTGAATGGTGTTACATGGTTTGCAAGGAGTGTAGGGATTATAATATGGCGCAATGTAGTGTAGTCTATAAGAAAAATATCTATGCCAAACCTCAAAATGGATAGTACCATATCTTGTTCATAAGACAAATATTATTTGTATGTTTCCTTTCTGGTGGCTCAAGCCTTCATGCATGATGCATGACAATGAAATGTATCAATTTGACTATCAAATGATAGTGCTATGTCACATGCAAATTCTAAACTGACTTATAAGCTAGAAAATGAACTTTTACAATCCCTTATGTCCCAAGCATCATTTTGTTGGTAGGATCTTGATAGCTTTCAAGACTCTTATCTCTATAATAAATGTTTCTCTAGGGGGAAGATATGACACACATAACATAAATGAATAGTTAATTGAGCAAGTTATTTTAGGTAAATTGTAATGATGAGACCCATAACACTACAAACCATATATAAAAAATACTAGTTAGTAGTCCTCAATGTTAATAATTCACAACACATGGGATTAGAAACCGCACATTGTATCATATATTTCACTTCCATTTTAGGGGGCTCACCACACCTAATGGTGTCCTGCTAGTTTATTGTTATTCTTATTAGAAATTAGTCAACCTACCTAACCCATCAACCAACCCAACCTACTCCATTAACCAACATAAGGTACTTACCCCAATAACTTACATATTGTACCCCTTTGACCCACAACCAATGTAACCCACTAACCTACTTAATAGACATACTAGCTACGCCACCTAATCCAAAAAACTATCCCACCTAAACCACTAAACAAACCTACCTAATCCACATAACCTGCATAACCTACCTATCCCAAAAACTATGTAAACTTCTCTATTAACCCAACCAACCTACTTACCCCACTAATTTATATAACGTACCCCAGTAGTGCACCTAACTCACAATACTAACTCACCTAACCCACTTAACCTACCTAACCTAACCCATTAGCATAATTTGGTAGGATCTCGGTATCTTTCAATATTCTTATCTCGTATATCTTAGCGCATGACGATCGCCGGGGACAATTTGAAAAAAAAAAGAAAATTACAATTTTTAAAGGTAAAATTCGACATCAAGGCCAATTTTTTGGGTGGCGTCAGAGGATGCCTTCGAATTTTAGGTTCAAATGTAGTTGTGTTAGAACAATTATTCCTTACATAGGGATTATACGGTGCAATGGAGTGTAGTCTATGAAAACAATCTCTATTCCAAACCTCAAAATGGATAGTACCATATCTTGTTCATAAGACAAACATTATTTGTATGTTTCCTATGTAGTGTCTCAAGCCCTCACACATGATGCATGAGCACCAAAGATAAATGATATAGCATAAGGTCACCCTCCATTAATTTTAACCCTTTATTATGTCTTAGGCCACGATAACCATCGACCCTAGAGAACCAAACAATCTATATATAAGATCCATGGTCCATGACATAATTAGGGTTCATGAGCCATGAATTGGACCATAAGCCAACATGCAAGCCCTATCTAGGAAATTTTTTTCTTGTAAGTGGCCGGATATGGTGGCCATTTTGATATTTGTAACATCAGGTATGTTTATTTGGGCCTAGTCCTTGGCCTACGTAGGGGATATTTATCTTATAAGTGAGATATGGTTACCATATTGAGGATTGGTGCATTGGGGATGACTCTTGGTGCCCATGTAATAGTTGAAATCCAAAATATAGGGTCTAAGATCATAAAATTTGTCTCTAAAATCTCATGGACATGTGTGCTCCCTTAGGACATCACACATGCCCTAAATAGGCAATATATGGTTCATGATTTCAATATGGTGTCCATTTTAATGTGTCATATTTTGGGTACAAATTTAGTAGTGCTTGCACATCCTAGCTGCACCCATTTTTGTGAGAAAAAGTGCACACGAACACAAGCATGCCAATAGAGATATTTAAACATTGGTGTGGTAATTAAATATGCAGAACAATTGGGAATATACTCATCCAAAACAAAGGAAAATGTCCAATTGATGTCCATGAATGTGCATTTGAGAAAAAAGTGGTTTACAAAGATGAATTGATTATGGTAATAACCATGAAATTTTTCTTGCATGGTTATATCTTGCAATGCTTGTCAATCATTGGGAATACATGGCTCTAGTGTGTTTATAAATTGAGTATGCATGCCACTCACATAATGGAAAATGAAATGCTATCAACGGCCAAATAATTTGGCATCATAACCCACCCACTCTATAAGTCTATGAGGACTCAAGTTACAAATTTACAAGGAGGAACCATAACATAGATAATTGTAGGGGGATGTTGGCTATAAAGGTCTAAACAAGTCCACACATACCCACTACATTTCCTAAATAAAAATGTACACATTTATGAGTTGTGAGCTAACCAACTTTTGAATTAAAGAGGGCCATGAAATTTTTGAAAATTTTACCATGCAAGACATGTAGAAAATATAATATAAATTCCATCATCCATAAAATGGTAAGCTAATGGTTTTGACTAGATTTTATGAGGTACAAAAATCCCATAACATGATGTGATGGGGTGAATGATGTAGATAATACATGAATTGATGATGTTTCCAAGTATGACTAATTGAATGCAATAAGAAAATGAAGGTGATAATGATTTCCCCCTTACGTGTGAGGTTAGGAGAAAATCATAAAGTCTAAATACATCATATTTTTCTCACCCAAATGTCGTAAAAACACAATATTGCTGAGAGTGAGAAGAGCATTTGAGTAGAAAGGATTTTATAAAAACTAGTAATGGATAACACTTGCAAAACAATTAAAAACCACAATGTGGGGTGTCAATGAGGCAGGCATACCCATGCTCATTAAGATGTCTCAACAAAGTTCAATATATGATCATGGGACACAGAGGATCAATATAGGATCATAGGATCATGTAACATACCCACTACCTAATCAAATTTTTTTGGTCCTCTATCGGACTCAAGCTCCTCAATGACCATGGAGATCCAATCGTAAACTGGCTCTTTTTCTTTTCTTCCCCATTCTCAGGAAAACGTGGGTCATGATCGCGGTTCAGTTTGAACGTAGTGCCTAATTGTATTTCGCACTCCGTCACTGCAGTAATGTCCAAACATTATATTATGCAACCATTGATGCCCGCCAGGGCTAACGTGCATCCCATAGGGATGAGTTCCCATGGGGTCAACGAATGGCCAATAGG
>JASDQU010103560.1:279981-291170 GCA_032191745.1 Picea mariana | reverse complement strand
CCATCTTTCTTTTCTTATTCTCAATCATATCATATTGTAATAATATATTTTTCTTTATTATTCTCAACCCACAAAAATTCCAAATAATATTAATTAAATATTCAACAATAAAGGAATCCAATTGCTTTACTTATATACCTTACCATATATATTATTTTGTTTAAATATATTTATAGTTAACATAATATTATTAAATTTATAATGCTTTATGGCGACATATTGGTTTGAAATATTGCTAAATGTGAAGTGGATACATGATATCCTAAGAAATAAATCAATTATGTTATAAACTACTTTTTATTGCTCTAAAATGTCAATGCACATTTCACAACGTTAAGAAAAATTAAAATATTTTGTAAAAAGTGGTTGACAAGTGACGGCTATAACTAAAATTAAGTCGGTCAGAATTGACGGAAGTGAAGGATTATGTCAATGTTATTATTTTTTCTAACTTCCCTGGCCCTAGATTTAGAGTATTGACTTACAAAACACATTTCTCTTCCCATTGTGGTTTCCGAGCATCAAAGATCAGCATCACAAACGTGGGAACTTCTACCCTATCATTGCTGATATTGTTGGACAAACGAAACCAAAGAATTCGTTGCCAAAGAATAAGCTAAAAATTTTGAATTACAAAGGATACACCCCAATAATACAAGAGCTAATATAGATGGAAAACATGTAACTCAACCTTTTGAACTTGTAAAATAATTTATAAGGAAACTTTGACATGGACACTCTATTAAGATGATTAAAAAAATTGTTATTAGCTTTATTTTAAATAAAATACAAAAGTTTAATATTGATAAATTATCCTATAGAATGGAATTCAACAAAGAATTATTTTGTTTAAATATATTTATATTTAATATAATATTATCAGATTTATAATGCTTTACCGTGAGATATTGACCATATATATTATTTTGTTTAAATATATTTATATTTAATATAATATTATCAAATTTATAATGCTTTACCGGGAGATATTAGTTTGAAATATTGTTAGATGTAAAGTAGATACATGATATCCTAAGAAATTAATCAATTATGTTATAAACTACTTTTTATTGCTCTAAAATGTCAATGCACATTTCACAACGTTAAGAAAAAATTAAAATATTTTGTAAAAAGTGGTTGACAAGTGACGGCTATAACTAAAATTAAGTCGGTGAGAATTGATCGAAGTGAGGGATTATGCCATTGTTATTATTTTTCCCTAGCCCTAGATTTTGAGTATTGACTTACAAAACACCTTTCTCTTCCCATTGTGGTTTCCGAGCATCAAAGATCAGCATCACAAACGTTGGAACTTCTACCCTATCATTACTGTTATTGTTGGACAAATGAATCAAAGAATTCGTTGCCAAAGAATAAGCTAAAAGTTTTGAATTACAAGGGATACACCCCGATAATACAAGAGCTAATATAGATGGAAAACATCTAACTCAACCTTTTGAACTTGTAAAATAACTTATAAGGAAACTTTGGCATATATGGACACTCTATTAAGATGATTAAAAGAAAATGTTATTCCCTTCTTCTTAAATAAAATACAAAGGTATAATATTGATAAATTATCCTATAGAATGGAATTCAAAAAAGAAAGATAATTTATCCCACAAAAGGACGACCTCTAAATCTCTAAAGTGAATGATCTAAATAGATTCCCAAATATTTGATCTCACATACGTTAACTCGTTAACTCTTTGGTTATTTGTGTTGAAGAATATTTATAATTTTTTGGTTATTTGTGTTGAAGAATATTCATGTGAATTTCTATTCTTAAAGCGTGTTTTTCTAGCCTTTATTGAAGCTTATATTCATGCCTCGAGAGAAACTCACAAATACCTTGGCTAATGTAAAAAAAATGTGTAATGTTTTAATCGTGTAGAGGTAAGGATAGATGAATGAGAGTTTTCTACTCTACACTTCACACAAAGAATGGGTGAAAAGTTAAAAAGAACAAGTGAGGAAAAAAGTCATATAAAGGCATTTGATCACATAAAGTGGAGTGTTATTTTCACACTTTCCAAATGTTATATGGAGGCCAAATGCATACGAAGGTTGGCAAAGTTGGATGAAGGAATTACTTCCATGTTCCACACTCCACAATAACTAAGGAAACATAGTTAAGGATAAGACATGCAATAAAGGGTCATGTAGAGCCTCTTGGGGAGTCGATGTAACCATGAGCGAAAAAATAACAAAATATGCAAAATAAACAAAGAGAAATAAACTTCACCGAAGATCGGTGGTGTCTAATGACATTGTTTCAACATTTAGGAACACCACATTTTGATCAGAACATCATAATGCATTATTGAATACATGTTCACCATGATTTTCATATTGATAATGACTCATTCGGTCCTTTATTTATAGTCTCAAGATCTAACCAAATTCCTGGGAATCGAGAAGATCTTTTCCACATATAATCGTCATTGGTTGGAGTTGACTTTGTCAAATCCGCGCTATCTAGTCAGCCAGTTGAACCAAGTTGACTAGACCATCCATTCGTCTAATTTGTAGTTGAGTTTTTGGCAAGCCAATCCATCAACTGAATGTCTTCAACTTCCAATTGATTTCCTAACTGATAGGCACATTGACTTCTCGACTGGCTGTTGTCTAATTCTGGTGCCCGCCCAACCGATTATCTCCAGTTGTGAGTCGATCATCCGACTCATTATCTCTAGTAGAAGATGAATGAATCAATAGAACTTGCAGTTTCAACACCCCCCTCATCAATACACATATCTAGAGATTGAGGAGGTGAAATTAAGTTAGCAGGACCCCCTCACCATAATTGCAATTTCCTTAAGCCTAAGCATTTCATGGAGTTTACCAACCTCAACTTTAGATAATAGTTTTGTAAAGATATCAACAATATGATAATAAATTATATAGTAGAAAAGAGTGACAACTTTATCTGGAACCAATTGCCTCAAATAGTGAGCATGAAGTTCAACATGATTCATTTTACTGTGAGCAACAAGATTGTTAGCAACTTGAATAGCACTTTGATTGTCACCGTAGAGAGTGGTTGAGGTATGTACAAGAAACCCATGTTCAACCAAGAGCTGGTGAATCCAAATGGCCTTTGGTCCTTCATTAGAGGCCCCATGGTACTCAACTTATGTAGTTAAGTGTATAAGAGATCAATTGTCTAGTCAAGTACATAACAAGAGTCGACAACCTAGTTGAAATAGGAGAACATTTTGATTGCACAATCGAAAAAGGAGTAGATTTTGACTGCCCAATCCAAATGCTGAAAAAAGGAAAAGGTGATCCAGTGTCATCAATAATATCAAAGGTACAATCCTGTAATAAACCAGGAAAAATATTCAACAACTTAAGTCATGAAGACTTATCATCTAGAAACCCATTTATTCTGATAATAAATTATCATATGACAAGATAAAATAGTCGATAGGATTTAGAATCTTTCAAGTATCCCATCATGATACAAGAATGACTCTTTGCATCTGGTTTTTTCCTACAATCATCTGGAATATGATCCCAAACAACACAACCAAAGACACAGAGGTGAACAATTGAGGGTTTATTTTTGCATCATCTTACAATTAAAGTCACAGTACTATCAACTCGAGTCAGAATGTGATTAAAGAGATAGTTTTTACAGTGGAAAAATTCAACCTAAAATAGAGTAGGCAGAGCATTAGCATATAAAAGACAATGAGCCATTTCAACCAATGTCTGATTCTTACATCCAATAACACCATTCTCTTGAGGAGTATGAGACACTGAATTATGCTAGGAAATACAATATCAAGTAAGTTATTCCTCAAATGGTTGATTCACATACTCGCCAACATTGTTATATCTCAAGCACTTGATAGGTCGATCGCATTATGTTTCATCAAATGTCTGAAACTCCTTGAGCTTTTCAAAGGCATGACTCTTATTTTTTAAGAAATAGACCCACATGAATCGAGAGAGATCATCAATAAAGATTAATACATAATTTGCAGCTACTAAGGAAGGATGAATGATACAATAGAGATCATTGTGAACTAGGTCTAGTAGGTTTTGTGCTTGCCATGATTTATCAGAGTCAAAAGGTACTTGATGATGCTTTCCCAGCACACATTCTCTACATACTCCTTCAGGTGAAAGTAATTTAGGTAAACCTACAAGTATGTTTGGTGTGGACATGGACTTCAGACTTTGATAATTGAGGTGTGCAAGTGGTTCATGCCAAATTCGAGTTTGTTCATCAGTGTGAACAATAAGAGTAGTTGGTTTAGGATCTTGTTGAGGGAGGTCACAAAACTTGTACAAAACATCCTTTGAGTCAAGAAAACCTTTGAAGATAATCAACTTACCATCCTTCATATCCTTAACAAGGAAACAATTTGGCAAAAACTCCACAATTTTCCCTATTTGTGTCAGTCGAGAAATCGATAGAAAATTTTCGTTGAAGCTGAGAACATGATAGACGTCAACAATTTTCCCATGTCGACAAGGAACAATGGCATGATCAACAATGTCAAGATTGAATTCATCATCTAGATAAATCTTCCACTTGACATATTTATCCAAGGACTTGAACAAGGAAGCATTCTTGGCCATATGATGAGTGCACCCTATTACCTCCCCCATGCCTAGGGCTAACTAGAGGAGATCATGTCTCCTATCCCCCAATGGAGAACATGATATCGACCATGATGATGATCAACATGTCCACAGATGGCATCCCCAAAACCCCCCTCATTCACCTTTACAACTACAGGTCAACCAAGGCTCATCACATACAAGCAACCCATAGTACAAGATATGGTAATCCATTGTCACCATGAGATATGTTAGTCCTTCTTGCATGCAAAGTGTTGTTCTTAATTTGTCGGGCATGTGGATGAGGATATTTGATTGAAGTTGGATAGTGGATCATTGGTTTGGGAAGTTGTTTCAATTTACTTTTTTCACCTCGGTGGTCAACTTTTATGCCCTAGTCCCCTGTTGTCACTGCCCAAGGAAAAGGGTTACTACGGGGGGGGCCCTCTCAATGGTAACATTCCATTCCCATCCATACTTAACACTTTCCATACTAAATCCTCTCATAGTGTACTAAACTTCGACAATGGGTCATGGTCCATTCTCTCATGAGAAGAGGGGATGAAGGCCTAGAGGTTGTTTCGCAGCTGCTATGAAAAGAATAAGAAAATGATGCTAAAGAAAGAAAGGAATTATAGAAAAGAGGACCAAAAAAAGTCAATACAAACTTGATCTCTACTCTTTCAATGCTCACACCGATCCAAAAATAAATTCAATGCTAATGGATTGAAACCTTACAAAGGAGACTTGCAAATATATAATAAAGCAGGACATAGAAAAAAACAAATAAGGGGGATTGGAAAAATTAGCAAATAAATATCAGGTAACTCAAGAGAAAACACACCCTCCACAAATGTGGTCATAGAGATGGATTCAATGACACCATTAGCCATGAAGTAAGCCCTAAACCATATCACTTTCACACTTACTCTTGAAGGGTTTTTACTTTTCTTTGTCACTCTCAGGATCTATCCCTCTACATTGGTTATTTTATTTCTTGTCTAGGTGGCACATCTAATAGGTTTAGATGAAAGCCCTCCCATACTTAAACTTGGTAACTCCCATGGGGTCTTGGGCAAATGTGATTCTTGAAGGGGATACTGGGGTGAATTGTCTTACATGGCTTATATCTTAATTTGTAGCTTACTTTGCTTGTTTTAAGGACTAATGTTTCTTATGAACTTTCCTTAACCATGTTTTATACTTTGATTTTTTTTGGATGGCATTGACATGGTTCTTTGAGGGACATCCTGGGCTTGTACCTAAGTCATCGTTCCTTTATTGTAGGACCTGGCAACATGTGATGGAGAGCAGTGGGTCATCAAATGATTCATTGCCCTCAGACAATGGCTCTCACATTCTCAGAACCCTGAACAATGGACATGTGGGTTTGGTTTGAGGAGATCCAGACATTGTGGCACATAGATGGACTGGAAGCCCCACAGGCTGGGCAGAGTACCCAAGACTTATTTTGCACCAGGATCAAGGATGTTGCAGAAGAAGACAATCAAAGAGAGTGTAGAGATTCCATGCAACTCCCTAGAGCATGGACGTTGACCTTGGATCTTGGATGCTTTCCTATGGTGATGACATCACCTTCTAGGGTTTGACATGGCTAGGTTTTGATGGATGGATGGGTATCTAAGATGATTTGGCATAACCTTAGGTGAGGAGACACCCGACTGCAATTTGTTTCACCATGAAAGATTCCATGTGGCCTTTGAAAACCCTATCTTAACCTTTGGAGGCATGACATCACCTTTCCTAGTCTTGATGTCTCAAACTTGTGGGATTATTATGATTTAGTTTGCACTTTTAACATTTGTAAAGGTTAAACCAGGGGTCAACCCCACTTGTATTTTGTTGTTAACAAATATGTGAGGTTAGCCTCATATAAGAAGAGGTTAAACCTCACATTCATTTAGGATCTTCACTTCTCCCCTTTGAGGATGATGAACATCGCCACCTTGGCTTCCAGAACTGCAAAATTCTACCCAGCGCACACTCCCAGCCCACTGGAAAAGGGAATAAATGCCGACGAATGATTTCCTATGGTTGTTGCTACTCCATCTCCGAAATGCTCAGGCATGAACTCATTTGCATCGCCACCCCAATACTTTGGATTTCTGTGGATCGATAATATGTTTATTATCACATTCACATTCTTGGGAATCACCAAATCTTCTCCCAGTTTAAGGTCTTTAAATGTCTCTCTTATGATCCCTGAAGCTGTGGGATATAATCTCAGCGTCTCGTTCAACACCATTCCAATCTGCACAGGGAAGCCCAATCTTCTTAGTTAAGAATCAAAAGCTAAAACTGTAATTGCATTGTAAGATGTGAGGCGATTCATCAACTCTTCTCATTTGTGTGTTTGTGTACATGGGTATATTTAGTCTGAAAACTTACACAGATCCATGTATATTAGTTGCGCAACCTGAAGTGTGCATTTCCAGGTTGTCCACCTTGGAATTGCCCATCTTCAAGACTTCAAGTTTCGAAACTTAGGATGGATACTCACACAGGTCCATTTTCATCTTCATGGAGTCAATTTGATGGATTTGTGCAATTTCAGGTTGCAGAACTTTGGAGTTTTTTATCTCCAAGTTGTGCAACCTAGAAGTGCAAAACGGATAGTATAACCATGTACATTGATTTAATTTGAAGGGGTTACGCAACTTCAGAGTAAGAAATATAGAGTTGCCCATCTCCATGTTGTAGAACTTAAATGTGACTTGGAGTTGCCCAAGTTGATATATAAAAACTAAGTTTTAATGGGTACTTATTTTCATTTACATTTAAATGGATTTGTGTTAGTATGAAGAGAGGTATTTATGTCTTAAAACTAATTTGAAGATCCACAGATATTAAGTGTATTAGATTTAGTAATAACAGTTTAATTTTTATATGAAAGAGGTATTAGGTAGCTGTTTAATTTCTATGTCTTAAAACTAATTTCAAGATGCACATATTTTAAGTGTATTAGATTGATTTAAATTTTAAGTGTATTAAATTGATTTAAGTAATTTTTATATGAAAGAGTTACAGGGTAACTTTTTAATTTTAGTTAATATTTTTTTTAAATAACTAATATATATATTTTTTTTTTCATCTCAGAAATACAAAGACTAAACAACAAATATATTCACACAACAACCCATCAAAATAATGTTTCACTTATTATTTTCAACTTCCCACAAATGTCTCACTTATTATTTTTAACTTCCCACAAAATCCATGAAAAGAATATCACAGTTTTCACTTACTATTTTCAACTTCCCCAAAGAATCCACGGAAAGAATTTCATCGTTTTGACTGGTTGAGATAGCTTCCTCACGAGCTTTATATTGACAGTCAGGGTGGAGAGACAAGAGGAGTATTACCCATGATAGCAGAACGCTTGTAGTCACTCGTCCATTAGCAGAACGCTTGTAGTCACTCGTCCATTAATCGCTCGTAGATAGCAAAACATCCTTCCTGCGAAGATGGATGTTTTGTACTCGTCCATTAATTGTTGTGTTGTGTACTTCACTCTCTTGCTGTCAGCGGTGGAGGAGAGGCTGTCTATCTCCCGAGTCCCGAACCATAACACCGAGAAAATCATTCCCATATGACCCAGTAGCTCGTCTTCCTCGATCATTCCCATATGACCAAGTTGCTAAATTTCTATTGTGAAAAATCTGTTTAATAATGAGAAGGGCTAGCCATGCTTCATAAGTTTTTTCCTGCTTTTTCTCATATTTGTCTTTACTTATCAAGGTAAGGCTAGTTTCCAAAGAATTTCCTTAGCAACCAGGTATTGACTATGGTGAAGTAGTAAGGTTGGATATTATGAAAGTTGTGTATGTAGATTAACATATGAATTTGAACTTGGTACTGTAGAATTGACTCTTGTTTCCTCAACAATGGGTTCAATAGGATGCTTCAGGTGGATCTTGTTGGCCATCTACCTTTTAAATTTAATCAAGTTTTTTGAGCTTAAAGTTTGGATAAAAAATGATATTTAACATTTTGATGAAAAATATAATGTTATCTTCATTTATTAATTACAAATATCATATAATAATTTTCAGTAATTTTATATACATAGCGTTAATACATCATATTCTATTAAAACTTCACATTCCATTATAACTCCACAATTAAGTGCCCTAAAATTAAATTAATAAAATAAAAGAGAATAAACTATGTGAATAAGAGTCACCATTCAATAAACTATGTGAATAAGAGTCACCATTCCCTTGTCTTGTGAATGCAATATCATAAAAATATAATTGAAATTATACACAAGAATCAATTTTCATAATTAACGTCTGATAACGCAGAAAAGGATTGGAAATTTTATAATAATCTTAGTTATTTCAAAGGATTGTATTTTCTTTAAAACTATAATTAAATTTACCCAAACGCTTTGAGTTTACCCTGAAAATTGTTTTACTCCCGATGATATTCATATTCACCTTGCTTTTTTCGATATGAAAGGCAGGTGCAACGATTCAGCGCTGGTGAGACCATTGTTCACCATTAGCACTAAACACGCCTTGCTCGAACAGAACTGAAACCATTTTCTGGATTAGAGGAGACCTTCCACAGTCATTCAAGTGCTTGGAAGATAGAAGCTACCGGATCACTTCTGCATTGGTAAGAACAATTCTCGATTCGTGACCAAACCACATCACAAACTTCTCTCCTGCACAAACTAATTGAATTCCAAATCATATAATTACAATTAAAAAACAAACTGCCATGCATGCCATAAAAATTATTGTGAGAGTGAGAGTGATAGTGAGAATGACAGTACCGTATCTTCTAGACCACTCAGCCAAAAATAAGAATAAGAAAGTTCTCTTCCTTTGTGTAATTGTGATAGGTGTGGGAGGATTTTTGAATAGTGCTTGAATGGGTTGAGTAATTCTTCAACATAAAGTTAACTACTCATGATAGATCCGAAGTTAAGATGAATCTGACATGATATTTATTATTTTGTAGTGGAATATTTATAACTTGTTGAAATATTATATTTTGTAGTGGGGTATTTATAACTTGTTTAAATATTATATAACATGTATGCATTTGGCATGATATTCATTATTTTGTAGGGGTATTTGGAATTTGTGTAAATATTAAAATATATTTTAAAAGATATATTGTTTGGTTTAAAAAATATTTAAAATCATATGTTATATATTTATGGTAATAGAAAAATAGTATGATGATGAGGATGATTAACATCTATTGAGATTAAAATTGGTTTATTGGATCTTAAGAAAAACAAGAAATTACTTGGATTGGTTTAAAATGTTAAGAAGCATTTCAAGATCACTAAAATTTTGATGACTTAGAAGGTTAGGAAGGTTGGTATTGTGACAAATATTTGGAAATTGAGATCTAAATTTGATATATACAAGGAATTATAAAAGAAAGTATTTTGCATTTATATATATTTTTTTATTGTTTAAATTTTACTTCACAAATTACTATATTAATTTATCAATTGACATATAGCATATTTATACCATTTTATTTAAATTTCTATCAAGTTTGACCATATCTCCCATACAACTATCCATACAACTATAGATAGCATCCTAAACAAGTGAGTATTTTATTTTTCACCACATTTTCCTAAACATGAAATTGTGCATAATAATGAAAAATGCCACACATATTAAAAATATAGCATATTTATACCATCTTATTTACATTTCTAGCAAGTTCGACCATGTCTCCTATACAACTATAGATAACATCTTAAACAAGTAGGCATTTCATTTTTCACCACATTTTCATAAACATGAAGTTATGCATAATAATAATAATGGAAGATTCCACACACCCTAAAAAGCAATGGCACATGTCATACATTAATATGAACATATATATATGGTATTAAACCCTCATGCTCCCTGGTATTATCCATGGTATTAAATGTATTGTTATCGCAGGTGATGTCAGGCTGCTAAATTGAAGCTTTTAAGTGTCCTGAATCACTAAATTGTCAAACCAGGGTTGGTAAACTTCGAGCTGATACACAGTATGTGCAGGCAAGCGTCTAGTCTTTATTTGAATGCTATCCTAAAAATAAAACACGCACCTATTCTGAAAACTTGAATTCTAATGACTAACTCGAAACTGAGCATTTCCTATCTAAATCATAAACAGAAGAAAAACAGTCTTGTACCCAAATGCTAATATTGCTATTTCTATTCAAAAGCGCAGTTCTACAAAATCATTCTACCTCTATGTTCAACCATCTACCATCATCATTTTTGTTTAAGTCATGACACACAGAGTACTGTCTAAACTGCATTCATTCTGAGCATTCAAAACAAATCTAATGCTATCTACAGGAAAACAGAGTATTATGCTGTTAACTGGTACCAGGAGCTCTGTCGAGCTGAATATATACCATATGATTCAACATTTAATTGTCAACCCAGGAAGGTAGACTTAGAGGAACCAGCACAGGAAATGCAGGGCTGAAGAGGGGGTTTAAAGGATGCCAAACTACTCTCTGAACTACTCACTGGAAAGAGCTACTGTACTCTACTCTACTCTGCGCTACCTGGTACTACTCTGTACTAACCGGTACTACTCGGTACTGTTCTGTATAT
>JASDQU010103560.1:256769-267946 GCA_032191745.1 Picea mariana | reverse complement strand
GTTCATTTTTGGGTCGAATTAAAGAGGTGAAAGACAAGCTAGGAAACATAGGGGAAACAATTTCCAACATTGATCTTTTCACTGTTACCTTAAATGGTATGCGAGAAGATTATTAGATGTTCATAACAAGTCTCGTAGTAAAGGAGAAACCTCCTACTTTTGAAGAATTCACTAGTATTTTGCTGCAAGAGGAAGAGAGGCGCTTGAATTTGAAGCCTCAGAATAAATATTTGGCACTGTGGTCAAATAAGATATCTGCAAGAGGGAGATCAAGATAAAGAGGCAGAGGTGACAGTTCATCGCACAGAGGCAATTCATCACAGACAAGACAATCCCCAAGGTCGAATCAAGGTATGCCCTCTAACAGGAATGATTCAAAGAGTTGTTTTTATTGTGGTTGACCTAAACATCTTATTAGAGACTATTATAAGAAGAAGAGTGATGAGGATAGGAATAAAACTAGAGAACATATAGGTCATTATGCAGAAGAATATTCAAATCATGATCTCAGATTGTTTATTGCTAGTGATGATATTGATGAACCCCCAAATTTTAATTCACGGTATCTTAGACTGTTTGTGTCCAATGCTTCTTTATCTGTTAAAACGGATGATAGTGATGTCTGGTTTGTGGATTCCAGAGCATCAGTACATATGACATGTAATAATTTATGGAACACTAATTTTAAAGAAACACAAAATGGAGCCAGCATATATCTTGGAGATGACCATGCTCATCAGATCAAGGGATACAAAGACATTCATGTGACATTGCTGAATGGTACTGTTTGTCACATTCACAATGTGGTGTATGTGCCATGGATAAAGAAAAAATTGATCTCTATGTCCACCATTACAGATCACAACTTGAAGGTTGAATTCTTCAAGAATTATTTCATAGTGAAGGATTTGCTGGACCAATACAGAACTGTTGCAACGAAAGTGAGAGCAGGAGGACTGTACAAGATTGATGTTACCAGCAAAGAACATCATGCACTGACTTCTGCAACTATGCCAACATAGAGTCTTTGACATCAAAGGTATGGCCGCATCAATCATCTTGATTTATTGTTATTACAGAAACAAAATATGGTTGAAGGACTTCCCATGTTGAAGAATGAAAATGTTGCTTGTGAAGGGCGTGCATTAGGAAATATGCACATAGATGAATTCCCCTCTAATCTTGATAAGAAAAATAGAGATGTGTTAGATCTTGTGCATACTGATGTTTACGGACCTATGCAGACTAGGTCTTTAGGAGGTGCATTTTACTTTCTCTTATTTATTAATGATTGCATGAAATACACATGGGTTTATTTCCTTAGAAGAAAAAGTGATGTTTTTGAGTACTTTAAGGAATTTAGAACCATGGTGGAAAAACAGTCAGGAAAATCCATGAAAATCCTCCATTCAGATCAAGGGGGGGAGTATAAATCAGGGTACTTCATCGAATATTGCAAAGATCATTGAATAGTACAACAATTTACAATACCCCACACTCCACAACATAATAGAGTGGTTGAAAGGAAAAAAAGAACTCTGTTAGAGTGTGCACTCAGTATGATGAAAGGTAAGAATTTCTCAAATACATTTTGGGTTGAAGCCATAAATACTGTAGTTTATTTAAAGAAAAAAAGTCCAACAAGGTGTCTTTATAATATTACTTCTTTTGAATCCTTGTATGGTTCCAAACCTACAGTTTATAATTTGAAAGTATTTGGGTGTAAGGATTTTGCACATATTCCAAAGGAGAATAGGAAGAAATTGGATGCTAAAGCCATTAAATGTATTTTCATAGGGTATTTTTTTGAATTCAAAGAATACAAATATTCTGATCCTTCTACTCACAAAGTATTTGTGAGTAGAGATGTACTTTTCCATGAGCAGGAAATCATGAYGACAACAACCATGAGGAATGGAATAAACTTCTTGATGAAGGAGTTAAAGAAGAGAAGCAGTAGCAACAACCACCACAACAACARCCACAACCGCAGAGACAACAACAACAATAAGATGGACTCAGTGATATGGACACTTCAAGCAGTCAMAGTTCACCTAGAGATGAAGACATATCTTCACAAAGTGGGAAGGAAGATAATCAATTGAGAAGATATTCACAACAGGTTCGGATCCCTGAGAGGTATAGAGACTTTTCCCTAATGAGTAKCATTTCAAATGTCATAGAACCCATGAGTTTTAATGAAGCCAATGAACATGATGAATGACGAAATGCAATGGAGGAAGAATATGAATTTATAATGAAAAATAATACTTGGGAATTGACTGAATTGTCTAAACATAGAAAGYCCATTGGATGAAAATGGATATACAAACCCAAGTTTAAAACAGATGGTGGTATAGACAAATGTAAGGCTAGACTGGTGGCAAAGAGGTATTCACAAACAAAATGTATTGATTATGCTGAAACATTTGCACCAATAGCTAAATTGAATACTATCAGATTGTTAATTGCTTTAGCTACAAAGTACCATTGGAAATTACACCAATTAGATGTTAAATATGCATTTTTGAATGGTGAGTTAAAAGAGGAGGTTTACCTTACTCAACCTGAAGGGTTTGTGAAACATGGACAAGAACACTTAGTGTGTAAGTTAAAGAAAGCATTATATAGACTAAAACATGCACCTAGGTCATGGTATGAGAAGATAGACTCTTTATTTCTTCAACAGGGTTTTATGAAGAGAAAAAGTGATCCAAATATGTATACCAAATTTGATGAGCAGGGGCATATAGTATTTATTTCTGTATATGTTGATGATCTAATAATTACAGGAAATGTAGAGAAATTAATTGATGAAATCAAGGAGAAGTTGTCACAATTTTTTGAAATGAAAGATCTTGGTGAGTTACATTACTGCCTAGGTCTTGATGTTTGAATAAATGCAGGCCAAACTTTTCTTTGTCAGAGTAATTATGTCAGAGAAGTACTTAAGAGATTTAAAATGGATCACTGTAGATCTTCCACTGTTCCCATGTAGCAGAATGTGAAACATTTTTGTGATGATGGTCCAAAGGAAGTAAATGTCACTATGTATAGACAGATGGTGGGTAGTTTGTATTATATCACCACAACCGGACCTGATATTGCATAGTTTGTGAGTGTGTTAAGTCAGTTTATGGAGAAACCTCAAGAAAGACATTGGAATGTAACAAAGGCGGTACTTAGGTATCTAAAAGGAACACTTGATTATGGTATTAAATATAATGATGCATCTGATGTTGAGTTGACAGGTTACTCAGACTCTGATTGGGTTGGCAATCCAGATGATCGAAGATCAACCACTGGATATGTGTTTGGCATTAGATCTGAGGTTGTTTCATGGAGCAGTAAAAAACAACCTACTGTATCTTTGTCTTCTACTGAAGCAGAATATAAAGCTTTGTGTGCAGCAACTTGTGAAGTTGTTTGGTTAATAAGACTTCTTCAAGATGTTGGAGAAGAACAAAATGAACCTACAATGATCAAATGTGATAATCAAAGTTCAATCAAGCTGGCGAATAATCTGATTGATCATGCAAAGACAAAGCATGTTGATGTTCAATTTCATTTTGTTAGATTAAGATTAAGTTTGAGCTATTTAGGGAGATGTTARGTGTAGAAGTCAATCCATTCTCCACTAAGGGGGAGACTTGGAAATAATRRAGCACTAATTAGTTACGTAGTTGAACAATAATGGAGCACTAGTTAGTTACGTAGTTGAAATCTACTTTTGTTTAAGGTAGATCCTATTTTCCTGGTGTTTGTTGTAACGGCTTAAGTAGAACCAATTCCTATATAATAAGATAATCTATCCTTATTCAATAATAGATTCCTATATTATGATATAATCTGTCCTCATCCAATAATAGATTGTGAGTATAGCCTCACATCAGTGATTTTCTCATAATTCAAGTCTGGGTGCAATGGTGATTGGAAATTAAGGCATGTTATTCTAAAAAGAGAAATTGCCATCTTTTAGTAATCATTGGATAAATGACAATTGCGGTTGCAACTCAAGCTTGAAAGCATTTTCTTATAAGGTTTATAGAGACCAGATCTAAACAGATGCTGATGTTTAGCTCCGTGACAACGATGCTTATGAAGATATAAACTATAACCAGACACGATCACTATCCCTAAATAGGGATGGATTGTGGAAGGCCTTTACATGTTCTTTATTCTATTGTACACGATTGCAAACCTGCAAATAACTATGTTCCAACGTGCTAATAAAAGTATTGGCTTGCTGTTGAGCCATGAGTTGCCGCTGAGGTAGGATACTGCGGCAAGGCTATTGGAAATTAAAACGGTGTAGTTAGTTGGAAGCCATAACACACTTCAAAAGGAGAACCACTAGTGATGGAATGAACGGCTTTATTTTAAGAATGTTAAACGATATGTACTTCTTTATTCCACTGACAATTGTGATGGATGGCCTCCCAGATCTGTGGAATTTGTAGCTTATGCTCCCCACCAATTCTTTGCCAATGTCAATGGTTGAACTTACTTATGGACAAGTTTTCATTTACAATATGGTTACACATATTTTAGTGTTTTCTTTCATGTTACTTTTCTTTTTTTAAATTAGTAATGTTTGTTTTGATAACATAGCTCTTAAACTAAAAATGTTCTACATATTAGCATTTACTTGGAGTGACGCTAGTAAACATAGACACATAGTTCCAATAACTACAAATCTGTATAACTCTCATTTGAGTTTACTCAGACTGGTTGATGACTATTTCTCCTTCACACATCTTAGGAAACAATATAAAAAATTATGAGGAAGAATGGTTRAATGAATCATGTAGCTGAAAAGGATTYTTAGAGAATTGACAGTTGACGACCTATGTATTTTTGTGGATGYATTTCTTTTTATGTGGACTTCAATAATCAAATGCAGATACAAAAGGAAATACATAAAGATATGGCCACATAGATATTTAGATAAGTAATCATTAAGAAAGAGTGTTGGAATATATAATTCCTACTTATCTAATATACTTTTTAATGTATTGAGAARTARAACTAATTCCTTCTTTGTACTTCATCATTCATCTTRRATTTCCATGGCCAATTTCCATTCTACATTTACATGTATTTGATATTTGATGTTTATTGTTAGAGTAGTTAATTCTAACGGTAAAACTATATTGAGCTAGCTAGACAAAATACATTTATAATTCTGAATTCAAAGACATATTGAGCAATATAACCAAAGATTTACCTCCTTTATAAAGTGACACTTTGACACTTCTTTGCTGGACACTTCTTCACTGGCAACCACAAAGCCCAACCGGTCTACAGATCGAACCAAGCCAAGTAGGTGTAACGACATGCATGTTCTCTCCCCTTGTATGATATGTGGCTTCGACAGGCCCAGAAATCCGAGGCCGGAGTCTGGATGCAAGCAGACGCTTAGACGTCCTCGGTCATGGAAGGTGATTAACTATGTTTCACAGGTCTGCAAATACCAAAGCAGAGCAACCGAACAACAGTGTGGTTTCCCTTCACACCGGCTCACGGGCAGACAGACCACTGGACAACGTCCTCTTCACTGGTTACTTCAAATCTGTAGGCTGTGATCATATGGACAGAATCTCGTGCAATGAGTGCGAGAATATCAGCGCAAGGCACCACGAAATGACTTTTCAGCATTTACACGTGAATTGGGATGTACAAGGAACAGGCAGCCAGGAAAGAAGGAGGATCTTTTCTCAGTCCGCGTCTTTATCTGTCCATCGATCATAGGAACCCGACGGTTAGTGCAGGAACCCTTCATTTTCAATGCGTTTGGCTCTGGATTTCGTCGTGCATATTAGAGACATTGGACGCTTCGCGTCTCATCCAATACCCAATCCTCCGCATCATTTCTCTCTTCTCTAATGCCTTCAAATGGCGACTTCTCTTTGGCGATGCTCCTCCATGCCGACAGTCTCCATAACAAGCCCGCCATGCTTTCTCCTAATAAACATGGGGCTCCTACTCAAACAACAACATTACAATAACATCTCGAATTGATAGACGTCAATCTCATCTTCTTCGCCAGCGTTATGCCACTGCTTTTCAGCGACTTTGCGTTTGACACTTCTAACAGCGACTGCCTCTACACGCAGACAGCTTTCACACAATGGCGACACAACAATTCCTTCATGAAGGCGCCTCTTCTCTTCAGCGATTCAGCAGTATCTTCCATAGTAGCACAAACCCAATACTCAAATCGTAATCTTCACAAGCAATCCAAATCTCTATAAAATACTGTCCACAGAAAATAACAATCTTAATAGTTTAAGATCAAATTATTCTAATCCTCGTGTTGCACAATGCAGATTTACTTCTATGCGACAGTGTTCTCCTTCGCACATGATCCTGCATTTCCGTGAGGGAGTCAGGCCCAGCCCTGATGCTCTGATACCATGATAAAACTGTAGACAGAAACCACATAAGTGAAAGGGAGCTTACAAAATTTGAATTATTGAAAAAAAACAATTACATTTATAATTAAATAGTAGATTAGATTACACTCCTATTAATATAGATCTCAAACCACCGACAAACCCAATTTACATGTTTATGAAACAAACTCAAAGCAGCGTTCTAATTTTAATACATTATATAAGTTTTTTCATTATTCTAACAAAAACATCCGTGTTATAATAATGAAAGTTTATATCTATTGTTGAAATCTTGCAACTGGGATTTCAATATTTTAAAGATCTTATTTCTATTCGTGAAATCTTGCAACTGGGATTTAAAGTAATACTTTAAAGATGACTTAGAAAGCTATGGCAATCAATTACCTAATGCATATAATGAAACATTCTTTCATAGCATGATTGACAGTCTTGGAAATCCAAGGTCCTTCCTGAGGATTATTCTTCTTCAACCAAAAACGAAACTCTGATAGCATTGCCTCGTTGTCATCCCTCACGTGGGGATGCATTCTAATAAATAGGCATTTTTAATTAATGGAGTGATTGATTCTATTATTTGGACCTAAAGATGGTGATATGCACTGGAATTTATAGTCAGGATATTTGATTTTTTGATTTTTCCATAATCGTTTTGTCTATGGAATTTATAGTCAGGATGTTTGATTTTTCCATAATCGTTTTGTTTATAGTGACGATGGATCTTGCAGCAAATCATTCGAGAGAAAGACCAGCTTAGACACCTCGATATGCCTAGACGACTGATACAAGATGAACCCATAAAGCATTTGAGTTCAATTACCAGGCCTTTGGTGCTTAATTCACATTGTAGAGTAATGTGCATTACTTTGGTGTTATTTGTAATATTAATTTCATATTTTTAGTAATACAAATATATTATATATAATATTAATAATACTTTAATAATAATAATAATCAAAATATTTTATTAATATTACAAATATAATAATAATAGAATATTACATTTATTATTAATGTAATATTATTACATTAATATTATATTAATATAATAATGTTAAAGTAATATAATATTTTATAAATTAATGTAATTAAACTTTGTTAAAAATAAATCACTAAAATATTGATGATGATGATGATGATGATGATTAACCTCTGTAGTGTCCCCAAGGCCGAGCCCCGCTGTAAACCAAGTTCTGAAAGGAATTGTGATTATGTTTTATAGACTGGTGAGCCAAGTTCTTATAAGCTGGAGACTTATGTGTTTGTTAGGCCAGGGAGCTAAGTGTTGAAGGCCAGGAGCCTGCTATTGTACTTGTATGTATGCAGAACATTTAATAAAATATAAACACCGCCAGGTGCAGACCGACCACGATGAATGAGTAAAGGGGGACTAAGCATCCACAGAGTGGGCAAGGAATTAGGGGCTGGAAGGTGGGAAAGGGGCTAAGTGTTGAGCCTGGAGGCTAAGCCTAGGGGGCTTAAGCCTGGGAATAATATTTTAATATTATTCCAAAAAGACATGTGCATTTTGTGTTTTATTCTAAGTTTTGACAAGGGAGGACGTACAAGGGTGATGCGTACTGGTGGAACGCATGCAGTTCCATGGGTGACAAGTGTCAACCCTGATGCATGCGAATAAACAACTAGGGTGAGCCGTGAGAAAGGTTCCTCCTCCTCTATTCGACCCGCGGATTGCCAGAAGGTGAACGGGTCTGACTCCTGCAGAAAAACCCTCATGCATCCTCTGAACCGAAAGGCGTGTATATGTGTTTGTTCGGGGATAGCCAGTGCATCCCCTGTCTGAACAGTTCGAACCTGCGTTGACGCCTGCGTGAATTATTTGTCACTCATCCCCGACAACCAGAGCGTGAGTCTATCCTGTGTTGGCGGATTGGGAAACAAGAAGTGACCTGCCATTGTTGAACCTGTTGGAAAGCCCGTGTGTGTTTTCCCCATGGGTTGTCGTGACCACGCAGTGCTGGACTGCGTGGGGTCTTGTTGCCCAATGGTACAACGCTCTCTCTTCAGGTGAGAGAGGTGATTGAAGTTGGTAGAGTAGGTTGTTGGCCTATGAGCGACTCTCTCCAGGTGAGAGAGTGCGCGGAGGAAGGAGAGGACTCCTGGAAAGAACCCTGTAGCTGCCATAGAGCCCGGAGACTTCTGGTCCAGCCTGTTCCTATAACCCAAGGCAAGGGAGATTAGTAGTCGAAGGACTGTCTAGGTGACAGAGAAGGTGTATTCTCCTAGGGTGGAACAAGCATGTGGGGAATGAGGGTCTGCAGGCACTGAGCGTGGGAGGTTCCTGGGAGAGAATTCCTTCCTTGTGGTTGTGTGTTGTTTTCCCTGTTACCTCAGCTAGCCTAGTATTCCTTGTCTTGGGGTGGAGCTTAGTACCAGCTCGGGGGTGACCCACTGCTGAGCTAATGAGTAGTGTGGTCTAAGGCTGGGAGGTTCGTGGAAGGCCTGCACTTGGTTGGTGGAACCTACCATTGATAAAGATAAGTATCTGATTATGCTTTAATCATGTTTTGCATGACTGTGCTGCTCATGTATCATGTTTTCCGCTGTGTATATGAATTAATATGAAAAGTTAATTGCTTGCTGATTATGGTAGTAATTCATATGAATACTCTGAGTTGAATGTGTTTATTGTTTAAATGCATGTGGGTTAAATAACATCTGTATGAGTTATGTACAAAGTTGTGTTATAGTCTTCTTTTAAGAGCGATTAAACCTTAGTAGAAGAAAATGTGCACAAAAGTTTGGTATCAGAGCCAAGGTTTTGACATTGAGCCTAGATGGGCCAGTGGAGCAGTCTTTGGACCGAGAATGCGAAGGGAAATGGGGTCTGGAGGACCAATTTCAGACCTTGGATTGCTCCGAAGTGTCAAGTAGTTGCTTGACCATGCTTACGAGCTCAAGAGGTATGGCAGCATTATGAAACCGCAACCAGTGGGGTATGAGTCCACAGGGAGAGAGGACTCCACACCGGTGGTGTAAGAGCTCTAGGATCTGTTCGGGAGGGAAGGTGAGCCCTCGTGACCATTAGATCTAGAAAGTGTGCACGGGGTTTAAATCCCTTTGGATATTGCACAGGAGTGTGGAAATCACGATACGTGAAATTCTGAATTAGTCAGGACCGTCCATCTCGAAGGGACAGGTGGCGATAATAAAGAGCTTGTCGGCATTTCGCATGTCGAAATATCAAGATTTAGGAGGAGGAGAGGGCAATGGCATCTGACTTCGCGAAAACGCAAAAGGACGAAGACCGTCCATCTGTAGGGGATGTGTGGTGAAGGTCCAAGCTATCGGGGAACGTCCCTATAGAAAAGTCAAATCGACGCATCGGGGTTCGGCGTTTTGCTAGTCCTGGAGACGAGACGCCAGGACATTTAGAGTCGCGAAATCGCGAGAGGCGATCAAGACCATCCATCTTGAGGGGACGCGTGGCAGCGATCGAAGCCTTCGGAAAAGGTCCCGATAGGAGAGCCACATCGGGAAATCGGGATTCGGAGGATTGTGAATCCTGAGGACATACTTGTTTCGGCATTGGAAAGTCCGAAACCCCGATAGGAGGTGTGACTGTGGTCATATGAGGGAAGGTCGTGTGGACCACGAGTCTAGCCCGGAGGGATAACAAAAGTTAGAGCGCATCGGCATTTGGAAGCCCAAAACCCTGAAAGGATCTGGACCATTAGATCTAGCTCGTCGAGGATCATTGGATCACGTATAAGAAACCGTGTATGGGATTTCGGGGATAGGAGTGATAAAAGGTTGGGAGTCACTGCAAAATGAACTCTCGGGTGTCGAAAACCCGAAGTCCCGGGGTACTGAAAACCCGAAGGCCTAAAAGTCTCGAAATACTGAAAACGAAAGTTTCGAAAACCCAAAAATTGCAGAGCCAAACGAGAGCTCAGAAAACTCATTGGAATCGAAATGTCTTTTGTTCTTGTTCGTATTAGTTATAAATGTTGTGGATTGTTCGTGAAGTTTTTATGGCCTGACAAACTTCAAATTTAATTGCACAGTGTGTGTGCAGAGTTCAATGGAGGTCAGGACTCCAATTAACGAACGCCGAGTATAGAGTGGGGAAAAGTGCAGATTACCCCTGAAACAGAAGATGAACGGGAAGGAAAGGATGTTAACCTGGGAGTCGACGGATCGAACTCCAATGGGCATGGAAAAGAGAAGGATAAGGAATGACACATAATGAAAATCATTGAAGGATTGCAAAGAGAGGCCAAGGCTCGCCGAGCTGATAGTTGAAAGCTCATGAAAGTTAGGGATCGACAGGGTGAATTAAACTTAAATTTTTTGAAGATCCTCGAAAGAATAGAGAAGAAACTCGAGAAGGGAAGAGACTCAAGTACAACGGAGAGTCGCAGAACCCATGGAAGAAGAAGTAGGTCGAGGAGTGGTAGCCAACATCTTAGTCGCTCCCAAAGACATTCTGACAGGAAGACACACAGTAGTTCAATCCCATCCCCTACCAGAAACCATCGAAAATCTAGAAAGGAGGAATTGAAAGGGGAGATGAACAAGATTAAGCCTCCAACATTCGATGGGGAACATAAGAAGGAAGAAGATGCCGAGACCTGGTTGCTTGGCATGAAGAAATACTTCCAATTGCAGAATTATTCTGCCCATGCAGAAGGAAGAATTGCAATGTACCAACTGAAAGGAAAAGCATCCATGTGGTGGGATCAGTTTGTGCAGGTGCAGCACATCAGAGAGAAAGAGGTCACTTGGAAGGAATTTAAGAGG
>JASDQU010103560.1:198984-228034 GCA_032191745.1 Picea mariana | reverse complement strand
GTATTATAAAGATGTAATCAACCCTAATCTAGAAGATCAAAATTATCTATCTGTTTTGCCAAGTGTAAAGAAAAAAATAAGTATTGCTAAGATAAGAACAAATTCTCACGAGCTCCATAGTGAAACTGGGCGTTGGTCAATTCCTAAAACGCCATGGGATGAAAGAGTGTGTCACATTTGTGACACTAAGAAGGTTGAAGATGAAAAACACTTTCTCTTAGATTGTCCAACCTATACCCATATTAGATCTCATTTTCAAAATATTGATCACACTACCAACCTTCCTAACCTCTTAACTCAACAAAAGTACGGTGATCTTGGAAAGCTTCTCTTAATGCTTTTCGAGCACATAAACAAAATTCTAAAGAATCATAAGTAATCACTTACCCTCTTAAGGTCCGATAGACCAATTAGATCTTAGTGGACGTTAATCATCATCATCATCATCAATATAATTTACTTCATTTTTATTTAGTCTCTTGAATTGTTGACATATCTAGCTTGCTTATTGTTAATGCTACCTACACACCATTTCACTACACACCATTTCACTGTAAAAAGATAATAACATATTTTTTGTTTTTTAATTATTTAATATATCTAATAAATATAAACCATAAAATTAATATAACTACATATAACAACCAATTATAAAATATAATTTACATTTAAAAAATTTAAATATTTTTATATTTCATTATATATATATTATTTATAAAAAAAATTAATAAATTTTATAAAAATAATTTCATTCAAAATAAAATAATTCAAAATAAAATTTAAAATCAATTACAATATATTTATCAAGATTTTCTTGAATTATTTGTTATTTTGTTTTGGAAAACTTAAAAATCACAAGCGACGACTTTCTATGCTTTAGATATTTTTCAAATTGATTCACTATAATATGAGATATTATTACTTTGGAAATTTTAAAAATCACTAACATTGACTTTTTGAGTTATTATTATATTGTTATGCTCAAAATTATTATTACTTTGGAAATTTAAAAATCACTCACATTGACTTTTTGAGTTATTCTTATTTTGAAATTACTTGCCTTGATTTTCTCGAGTAATTTCATGAAGAGAAAATGGGCTCTCATGGTAATTTGGGAATGGTAATTTGGGAGACACAAGTTGTAACTTTGTCTCTTTAAAAAAAAATTGATAAATTGATAAAAAAATGAATAAATTGATAGAAATAGAGTTGCATACGATGCCAAGTTTATTAATAAAATGGGATTGAATATTGGTAGTGATAATTTTTGTAAGTGTTCTAAAAATATTAGACAACATTTGATGGCATGGTTGTCGCATTCGTTGTGAGTGGGAAATTAAAAGTAAATTTTCATATAAAATAGTAGAGTTTTCTTTTTTTAACTAAAAAGTAAACTTATATTTATTAAAGGGGTTGTGCTAAGGCATATAGTGAGTAAAATATTTTTACAGATTTTTGCTTCAAAATAAAGTGTATTTCTAAACTATCTAAGAAAAATTCTAGCATTTTCTATACACACATTCTATATATTTATGTATGTAACATGTTTTACATATTGACTCAATAAAAAAAACTATTATGTAATATATTAACCAATTACGGGGGTGCATTTTCCTGAGTTTCTTGCCCCTTTGTAAAGTGAGGGGATCCAATTTCTTCCATTTTCATGGGGTCATGAACCTGTCCAACTATGTCATCTTCATGAAAAATTTCTTGCAACGAATTCCTTGAGTTGAGGTTGTTGGAGGCAAGAGAGAGAGAGAGAGCCTAAATGTCGTGGAAGGACCTATGCTCGAAGTTGTTGACACTTTGCCTCCAATGCATCAATCATTTTCTTATGTAGTAAGAGAAGGCTCATTATATTGCCGACATTGGTGGTGTGGGCTTGCTACAGCTTAATCATCCTCGAAGAAATGTGCAGGAGGGCATTGCTATTTGCCTAAGTAATCTCTATGTCAACAAAGGATTTTCCAATCTTCCTTCTGCTATGTATTGTCCATATATGCCCCACTATAATTTTTCACAAAGAAACCAGACCACAAAACCCCCAAACAAATATTTCCAATGCCAATTTGAAATAGACAAGCATAAAAAGATTGGTACTATTTTGGTTAATCAAAACAAAACCATAAAGACCATCACTAAAGGCATTCACAGGAAAAAAAACCAAAGAACTAGGGGTTTCCTGATTTAGCCTAAAGATAATATCGGCATCAGACACTACTACATATGGTATTGAAGTTCTATAGGGAGTTCTGACGGTATGAATAAAATCGATCATACCATAAAAAATTACTAAGTAACTATCAAATTTTAGTTATTTTTTTTCTTGGTGCCCCGACGTTTGTCAACCTTTCAATAGAGTCCAATGATAGTCGATATTCCAACTCAAATTTTACGGTTACCACAAGGGCCATGTGGCACCCCATCGTCAAACGTAGATCACAAAGGCATGTTTCTAAAACCATGAGTTATAACAACTCACTCGAGGACCTGTAAATACATGTAAAGATAATTATGATTGGATTATGTAACAACCATATGGATTGAGGTTGTCCCCACGAGGATTATATAAATGTATAGGTGTTCTCAAAACGTTCTACATTTTGGCATTTTTTGCTGAAATCCAGTGATATAAAGGTTGTAAGTAGAGTGATAGGAAAGGCGAAGCTTGTCGGATAAAAAACAGTAGGAGGAATCTTTAGGGAGAACAAAGGTGTGGGATCTGTATTTCACTTTGCTGACCCGTTTTGTAAGGGAGTCTGTAACTGTATGATGTCTATCATGTAACGATCCTACATTATAACGATTTTATGGAAGATCGATATTGTTTTTACTTATACTTTTCTTATATGTGATGCTTTTTGTGATATTTAGTGTTTTTCTACAATCTTTAAGAGATACTTAATGCATCTTTATAATAATGTCTGAATCTACCTACAGGAAAATAGGAAGGTATGGCTAATAGGTGGAAATTGAAGGGGGTTTAGTTCTAAACTATGGAAAGGGAACTAGGGTGCCAAGAAGAGGCAATATTGCTCAAAAATAGATCTATGAACGAGGTTATGTTTGGTAAATAATTGACAATGGAAAGGTTTGGTAGAGTGCACAATGCCCCCATAAAGGGTTCCTTAGGATCTATCTAACCTTTAATTCTTGTGTCTCAATCCTCCCTTTCAAAAAATGAGCTTTGAAAAGGGTTATTGATGTGAATAAACCTGACATCTTCCTCTTACAAGAGACAATGTCAAATGGGGATAAAATAGTTAGCTATCTAACTGGATTGCTTAGGGGCTGGAAGTTTAAATTCATTGATGATAGAGGAAGGTATGTGGTTATCATTAGAAAAGTTATACATATGTCTATACCATTCAGATATTCCATTTTTGTCTTTCTAGAGTCTCGTACATGTTGATATGTCTGTTTATTTATTTAATTATTATTCAGTCATATAACCTTGTATTCTATGATGATTTCTGCAGGTCTTCGCAATGGAAATGCAACTAACAACTAGCCTATTTGTGATGTGGTTGTACAAGATCCTGTCTCATCCAACTCATGGACGCAGGTAGTTAGTACTAAGTTTTCCATTTTAGTTAGTGTGTGCGCACAATTGCCAAAGATTCATGTATATTTCAGCCCTTTACTAAAATTTGGGCACAAATCACCCTAGTATGCATTATTTAGGGTTTACAACAAATCCACAGTCCTGTAAATTGTAACTTGTAAATTAACAAGACCATACATGGATTTTTCTTCCTAGGGCGTGCATTTCTCATCATGCCTTGTTTTCATGTTTTTTTATGTGTTTTTTCCTTTATGCATTTTTTTGCATTTTTTTGCATTTACAAGACAAATTTTAGCCTTTATGCACAACAAAGGTTTTTTGGTATCAAAATGCACAACTAAAGTGTTAATAGATGTACAATGATAAAATCCAAACTCCACAATTTGAACCACTCAATTTGGAGGTCATATGAGTCTTAGGCGTGCATTTTACAGTAAGTGGTTTTACCCTCCATTTTACAAAATGTCTTGAATCTTGGTTAAGGTATAAGTCCTTAGTCTTTTTAAAATGCACTANTATATATATATATATATATATATATTAACTTCACCCCAAATCTTAGATCATTAGATTTGGAGCTATATAGAAGCATGGGCATGCATTTCCATTAGGTCACTTTCTATTGTTTTGGTTTCTCAATTTACAAGGTAGACTTTGTCTCTTTTACACAACAACCGATTTTATGTTTGCAAAGGAAAATATAAATATGTAGACAGGTGTAAAATTATATATGACACCCTAAGAAACTTGAATCACTCAAATTGCAGGTGTGTAAAGACATGGGCATGCATTTTTGTGAAGCACAGCGTGCATTTCTACACAAATACAAAAATTGCAGTTTAAAAGAAAAACAAGTATTTTTCTCATTCAAGTATTCCATTTTAGTCTTTCTAGAGTCTCGTACATGTTGATATGTTTGTTTATTTAATTAATTATTATTCAGTCATATAACCTTATATTCTCTCATGATTTCTGCAAGTCTTTGCAATGGAAATGCAACTAACTAGCCTATGTGTGATGTGGTTGTACAAACTCTTGCCTTGTCCAACTCATGGATGCAAGTAGTTAGTACTCATTTTTCCATTTTAGTTTGTGTGTGTGCACAATTGCCAAAGATTTATGTATATTTCAACCCTTTACTAAATTTTGTGCACAAATCACCCGAGTATGCATTCTTTAGGGTTTACAACAAATCCACAGTCATGTAACTTGTAACTTGTAAATTAACAAAACTATATATGGATTTTTCTTCCTAGGGCATGCATTTCTCATCATGCCATGTTTTCATGCATTTTTATGCATTTTTTTTGGAATTTACAAGACAACTTTTAGCCTTTACGCACACTAAAGGATTTTAGGTTTCAAAATGCAAAACTAAAGTAATAGATGTAAAATGATAAAATCCAAACTCCAAAATTTGAAGGTCATATGAGTCTTAGGCATGCATTTTACAGTACGACAGTTTTACCCTCCATTTTACAAAAAGTGTGGAATCTTGGTTCAAGGTAGAAGTCCTTAATCATTTTAAAATGCACTCCATATGATATATATAGATTTATAATGTTAATAATTTCACCCCAAAACTTAGATAACTAAATTAGGAGCTATATAGAAGCATGGGCGTGCATTTCCATTAGGTCACTATCTATTGTTTTGGTCTCTCTATTTACAAGGTAGAATTTTCCCCTTTTACACAACAACCACTTTTATGTTTGCAAATGAAAATATAAATATGTAGACAAGTGTAAAATTATCTAAGATACCCTTAGAAACTTGAACCATTCAAATTATGGGTGCGTTAAGATCTGGGCGTGCATTTTAGTGAATCCTTGCATGCATTCCTACACAAGGGCATAAATTACAGTTTAAAAGAAAAACATGTATTTCTTAGGTATGTCTGTGCATTTTTAGTTGTGGAGGCTCTAACAAGCTTGAATTAGGGTTTTATGCAATAATATAAACCCTAATCCTAATTGTCTATATCATTTTATATTGAGAACATTGTCATCTACATCTGGCTCAACCTGCTCCCTATGTCCAATGCAATTTGATTTTTTTTCTTTATTATATGATTGTTGGACCTCCGACTCTCGTCCATCACATTCCTGATAGTACTTGGAGATTTTATGGTGTTTGCATTGGATTTACAATGGTGCTTACGCATGCCTATGTCGTAGTAACGACCACCGCCGTAGGTAATACAACAGAGGCTTTCCTGATGATGGTTTCTTGAGTCCTTCCCTTAACACTCCCATTGCTCCACACTAGTCCCTTGGTGCCTAAGAAAGAACCTCCACCATAGTGAATTCATTGCAAACAAGGAACTCCATTACTTGGTTACTCCACATTTCAATATTGGATCCCACACACCACATTGAATCCCCATGCTACACCCAAAGCAATTCGAGTGTGTGAGCGTCTTTTCCTACCTGCCATATGTCATGTGACACGTCCCATTATCACACCCCATTAATGTGGAAGAACATGACTTTGTCAAAACTTGCAATCATTTTGTGGATACTTGAGATGAGAATACTCAAGGCATTACTCCCCAATTCTAATTTTCCCACTATGGATTTAATCACCAACATCGAATCCCCCGAGGTGATTAATGTTTTGAGTCCCTCTTCCTTTCTTGTAGTCAAGTGTTTCCACAATGAATATTCCTAAGCAATATTGTAAGATACATTCCCAAGCCCCTGGGTGTAATAAGCAATTTGATTTCCTCTGGGATTGAATAAAATCTTCCCCGCACTTGTATCCCCTAAGTTATTACTTGAATCCCCATCAAATAATAGAATACTCAAATCATGTTGTTCTTTCCATTTCATAATCTCCTGAATATATTTTTGATTTCCCAACGTGGAGAGGAGATGCACTCCTACTATGGAAGAAATTGCAATCATAAGCAAGCTTGAACTTCACCATCCATTCTCTCTCGCAATCATCCAACTTCTAGTCCTATGTTTTAATTCTATATTGCATGTGCTCAGAAAGAAGAGATATTGTTTTTTGTTTTTGTTCACTTGGGAAGTTATCTTTCATACTTGAAAATTACCTTGTTTCATGCAAGCTTGATTTCCAACATAGGTATTGTTATCGCACAAGTTGTAGGTTGGGAAAATCCAGAACCAACCACCAAAATGGCAACAAATAAGGGACACTATACCCAATGTCACCTCGATATAGGTCCCGCACTTCAAGGGTGACTAGGTCACTCCAGGGAGGCGATCCCGGTGACCCTAGGGGAATTGAGATCGATGGAAGGAAAGGAAGAAGAGTACCCCCATAAATATCAATGATGTAAGAGGAAAGTGGCTTTGATGACTCGTCTCCAGGTGTTCTAAGGTTTCCAAGTCTTTGGATGCCTGCAAAGGGTGTTTGTACCTGCCTGAGACGTAAGAAAAGACACACTTGCATATAGTAATGTTAGGTGGACAAGCAAGTTAAAATTGTTGTCCCTAATTGAAGCAATGATAAATGATATCTAGAAGCACATACAATATAATAAGGGCTTCAATATAAGTGTTAAAATTCTAATAGAATAAGCACGAGACAAGCTAGTAAAAAAAAAACTAGTTTAGCTCAACAATGATAGAACAAGACTTTAGCACAAAAAGCAAGGATGTCATAAAAATATAAATGCAATGATATTTATCAGCCTGATGGATATACCAAACTTGTTATTATATAAATAGAATTAACCACTAAAACTTGCTCAAAACTTTCCAATATATGCGTTGTACATAGTAGATTATGTGGGCAGATTTTAGATAATTTTCAACGGTTAAATTATGAGTTATTGAAGAGTTTGGTAAGGGTTTTCTGCAACCCTAATGTCTGTAGGTTAAATTTGTAACATAAGTAAGAAATACTTTGAGAAATGAAACTCCCTAGTGGCTCAAGCAAGCATTTATAGCATATATTTGATTCCACTGGGAACAACCTCAAAATCATGAAATTCCATGTTTCCCAAAGAAACAATTTTATATCCCCAATGCAACAAGTGATAAGTAGTTCCTTTAATGACCGGGTCAATGGATTCAAGCAAATAAATATCTAGGGGTACTACCTCCTTGGGGGTGTAAATCCTCTTACTCCCCAAGGCAAGTATCTCTACCTAGGGTTTAAGCTAAGAGGGTGTATGCTCTTATACTTCTCTTAGAAAACCCTTGTTAAACCAATAAAATGTAAGCATAAAATGACAGAGACTAAGGTGAGGGTGTATGCCCTTATAATTCCCACCTAGTTTTAGCAAATAACCTTGACTCGAATAATAAATGATAGCCAATGTGAAAAGCCTTACAAATTCATGGAAAAAAGCTAAGACAAACCACCACAATAGTTAGAGAACAACCTTCCAAGGCTAGCACATCACTTCCATCAACCAATAACCAAAAAAGTAGCCATAAACAAGATAAAAAGAGAGAAATAGCTAAAGGTAGCGAAAATTTCAGTCCAAGTACCTGTCCAAGATGAGAGAGTTATGTTATGAAGTGAGATCTTGTGATCTCTATTTATACAAAATGTCTCCAAAATAGTTTGTCCACATAATTTTAGGGTAAACCACATGACTAGGGGTCAAAAACCCTAATATTTCCCCTTTACACAAATAATATTAAACAATTCACTTAAAATTTACTTTTACACAAAAACAAACCCTAACTTAAGGTGACGTCACCCCTTTAGGGGACATTTTGACATTAGGAGAAAGTCGTTGGTGTTGGAGGATTGTAGTTAGTCTTCCAAAAGCCACATGCCAATCATCCAAGTCATTTATTCATGGTCAAAGCCTCATTATCCTGAAAATGACCTTTTGTCAATGAATGATAACCTCACCACCAAACCATATCCTTCCTATATGACGTCATGCCTCTGAAGGTGACGTTTTGCCTCTCCTAGGAAAAATGTTTGGCATGTGAGGGCTAGGTTATGTCGTCCATAATGTCTTCTAGGCCTCCGAAGGTATGTCTCTCTCATCCAGCATGCAGGCCCTTGGAATCCACCTGTGGGATTCATGCCCCATGGAAGCCCAAGCTAGGCTTGTTCCTCCAAAATTGTTCACCAACTAGGTCCTGCAAAGACAAATAAGCATGCCCTCCAAGGATATCAAGTCAAAATATCATGATAAGTAATTCAAGTCAATAAATGAGACACCTAAGAATGTGCATCAAATATTACCAAGTCAAACAATTAAGTGCTCAAAGACATCATGCGACTTTCCAAGCTTGGATATGGGAGGGTTGACAAGGTGTCCTATTGGGTAGATCTTTCCCTAGGTCAAGAAGTATTTCCAAGAGATCCATCTTTAAGCCATGTAAAGTGAATGAAGTGGTTAAGGATTGTTGACGATTAAAATCGCAACAAATTTTTGCCCGCAAAGTGTTGCTAAAGCCTATTATTATAAAAGCTAAATAATACTAGTAGGTGGGACCCCCTTGTAGATTGGAGATCAGGTCTGGTTCTTATTTGATGTTGTGCTACTGTTCGACACTGCTTTCATGGTGATAACATATTGGTTTATTGGCAATGGATAAGGCATGTTCCATGTTTTTCTGCTGCTCTAGGATCAAGTTTTATTTTACAACAACCTATGTTATCCTTTGTTATCACTGCTATATGTTATGGGATCTATTATTAGGATACCTGCACAATAAACATGTTAGCAACAACACATACAAGCAATTGGAAAGAAATGAAAGCAATGCAACAAAATATAAAGGAATTAAACTATGAAAACATACTACTATACATGCATTGGAATTTAAATGGTCATTGTTAAACCTAGCAATAAGCTAATGGTTATGCGATTTGTTGAGTTATATAGAACATGGTTGATTTATGTTATGGAATAAGTTAGATATGATGTGTGTGGCGCATTTGGTAAAGTGACAGATGCTAATGGTTATGAGATTTGATTGGGTCATATGAAGTAGTGATTATGTTATGGCATAATTTTGATATGGGTCGTGCTATTGGTTTTAATGGGTGATGGTTTCGAGACATGGTTTGATTAATTGTGTTAATGGGAAGCTTGCTGGCATGTACAAATGAATTAATGGATTGGGGATGGAGGTGACGTGCATTTACTTCATGTCACCCTTACTCCCTCCACTGGTCGCCACCCTAATCGACTATTGTTCAACTGTGTTGTTGTGGTTCTGCTCCAACTTTCAAGCAAAGGGGAAACCGCTCGACCAGCTCGCGTTTTAAGGTGCTTTGATTAAATGTATGTATTTTTTTTTCCATCCATGAGTATGCTATGGTTATGAAGTAGATATTGGCTCAGATTTATGGGTTTGTGTTTTTCCTTAAGTGTGGCAATTGTGTAAAATTGTGATTTTTCTAGAATGAATTATTGGTGGCTTCCTCTGTGATAATGTCTGAGGTTACAATGTATTGGGTCATACTTAGTATTAGTAGCCATAAATGCTATGTTTATCATCCTTGTTGGTTTAGTGGAGGGTTTCATTTGGTCTAGACTAGACGATGCTTTCATGCATTATATGACCATACCCAATCTTGGTTTTTCTAGGGTTTTAATGAGTTTGAACACCCTCTGCCACTACGCTTCATTCACTTGGGTATTGGCGTTAATTCATGCTTCCAATGGTCATGCAATGGGTTATATTGCTTCTTCTTGGCTCTATTTTCACCACAATGTTGTAGTTGGTTGGCTGGGAGAGCCACAAGGGTTATACCTCGCGTGTGCTAAGTATCGTTACAAGGCTCAAATGGACCTTTTCTCCTCTATTCATGGCTTTTCCTATCCCAAGATTTTTCACCCTTTCCACGAAGTGAATTGTGGTTTTCTCTATCTGTACTTCGTTGGTTTCGAAGGGTTTCACCATCAAGAAGAGTCGACTCTAGATTCCATGTGTTAATCCACAGAGCAAACCCTTTCTCCCTCAAGTCCATGTGTTGATAGAGGAGACCGATATGGCTTGACAAGTGTACTCTTGGACTGGTGTTGTGTTGTCGATAGAATGGATCACTGGCTCGCCTGTTGATTATGTGACAGTGGTGTTGGTTTTGTTTTCTAGTCACTACAATGGCTATTATAATTGGAGGATAGAAGAAAAAGCATACTAAGGTTTGATCTTTGAGTTTATGTTGAGATAGTTAAGTTTTCATTCATTCCTTAATTTATCACAAGCCTAATTCTCTTTTATGATAGCAGGGTCTTATTGTAGACAAAAACATTCAGGGCTGAATTACATCATTCAAACACTTGTTTTTCAGAGGTGTTGATCTATATTTGATAGTCTATGTAGACTTGTCTGCTTGTGAATTAGTTTTCACGACTGACAAAGGCTATTGCATAGAGTCGAGTGGGAAACAATCTGTGGCAAGATGATCTAGCTTTTAGAGTCCAGTTTTGGTTTTCTGTCAGAGGTCCTTTTGTATGTTCCATCGAGGATTTCTAATTTTGACTTTGGTCTAAAATTTATGCATGAAATTTTGTAAAGAAAGTGACTCTTTGGTGATTTGGAATGAAATAAAGGATTGATTTATGTCTCATCTGTCTTGATTATCATCTTGGTGTATTTTCTTCTGTCTCTACATTTATTTTAGCAACTGTTATATTCATAAAATCATATAAAAAGTTAATTTACAACAACCTTTTTATTCATAAAAGACTAGCCTAAGCACTCGTAATTAATACTTGTGAGTTAGGAGGTTATTTTTGTTGCCTATAAACATAGGGTGATATTCCCATCTATTTTTCTTTAGCCAAGCAGAATTTGAAAATGCTCGAGTAAGATCATTTCATATTTTTTCCTCAACATTTATTTGGCAACCCTGCTTTCATGGTGGTAACATCTTGGTTTATTGGCAATGGATAAGGCATGTTCTGTGTTTTTTCTGCTTCTCTAGGCTCAAGTTTTATATTACAACAACCTATGTTATCCTTTGTTATCACTGCTATCTGTTATGGGATCTATTATTAGGAGACCTGCACAATAAATATGTTAGCAACAACACATACAAGCATTGTTAGTCAAAAAGGAATTTACAAATAAGCGCATGCAAGTATCATTATCATTAGCCCTTATGTTATGAAAAGCATTAGAAAATTCCACCAGGTGTTCGTTTGTAGTGACAATGTTATTTCTCAAAAAATTAGGAAGATGCTCCTTGAACTTAGGGAGTGGACGAGTAGCAGGTGCTAAGTTGAGAGGAGAGGGCACATGCCATGGTGTGGTTGTGGCGTCTTCTTCAAACTGAAAAAACCCATACTTTTGAATGACTCAAGCATAAGCATACTAAGGGTCTGATTGTAGACAACAACATTCAAAGTTGAATTACATCATTCAGACACTTGTTTACAGAGAGTCGAGTGGGAAACAATCTGTGGCAAGTTGATCTAGCTTTTAGAATTCATTTTTGGTTTTCTGTCAGAGGTCCTTTTGTATGTTCCATCGGGGATGTCTAAGTTTGACTTTGGTCCAACATTTCTGTATGAGATTTTGTAAAGAAAATGACTCTTTGGTGAATTGGAATGAAATAAAGGATTGCTTTATGTCTCATCTATCTTGATTATCATCTTGGTGTCTTACTTCTGTCCAAATAGTCTTTTAAATAACCATACATGATAACTCTTTAAAAATATGAAATAGATTTTGGCTCAGCAATATATCAGACCCATGCAATCCAATTCATACAAATTGTTTAACCGTTCATCAATGAGCAGGGGGTGAACAAAAGGTTCAGGGATATGAAAGGGGTTTGTAAAATAAATGTTGAGGAAAAGATATAAAATGATCTTACTCAAGCATTTTCATATTTTTCTTGGCTAAAGAAAAACAGATGGGAATGTCACCCTAGATTTATAGCCATCAAAAATAAAATCCTAACTCACAAGTATCAATTACAAGTGCTTAGGCTAGTCTTTTTCACAAATCAAAGCTTGCTGGAAAATTCATTTTTATACAATTTTCTGAATATTATAGCTGTTGAAAACAAATGTAAAGACATAAGTAAGACACCAAGATGATAATCAAGACAGATGAGACATAAAGCAATCCTTTATTTCATTCCAATTCACCAAAAAGTCATTTTCTTTACAAAATCTCATACAAAAATTTTGGACCAAAGTCAAACTTAGACATCCCTGATGGAACATACAGAAGGACCTCTAATAGAAAACCAAAACTGAACTCTAAAAGGTGGATCATCTTGCCACAGATTTCTGCCCACTCGACTCTGCACAATAGCCTTTGTCAGTCATGAAAACTAATTCACAAACAGACAAGTCTACACAGACTATCAAAGATATGTCAACACCTATGAAAAACAACTATCTGAATGATGTAATTCAACCCTGAATGTTGTTGTCTACAATAAGACGCTGCTATCATAAAAGAGAATTAGGCTTGTGATTAATTAAGGAATGAATGAAAATTGAACTATCTCAACATAAACTCAAAGAACAAACCTCAGTATGCTTCTGCTTCTATCCTCTCTTTGTTCCTCCCTTTCCCTTTTCCTTTAAGCAAATTAGAATTGGTTGAAGTAGTTGAACCAATTCATTAGTTAAGTTAATTAAAAGACTTAACCAACTTTTAGTTAGGGGGAAAAGTAATAATCATAATAAGGGTTATAAATAAATAATAACTAGTAGGTGGGACCCCTTGTGACTTCCTTTGGTTCTTAACAATCATAACATACTAGTCAATTAAGCAAAAACACATCTCCTTGTGACTCCCATAATCATTTGGCAATTTATCTCATTAATGTTTGCAATTATTTCCAAAATATATTACCAACATATCCAAAATCATGCTATACGGAAATTTGAAGTCAACTGTCATCAACAATAAAAAAAAGTTAAAATCCATATTTTCCAGTTTGTGAGGCAATCTTTCCCTTGCTGATGCTATCATCTTTTAGTTCTTCTAAACCTGCCTTAGGCTGTGTGGAATCTTTAAGCCTCATCTTGCTGATCATACGAGAGAAATCGTCCTTCCAATGCATGTGGGAGGACACGTATTTATCAGAATTATCTAAAGATGCGGAAGGGGCCATAGCGGCTTCCTCTTTGACAGAGGCGTGGTAGGCGTCAATTTTCTGTCTTTTATTTGAATAGCTCATACCTGTATGCGTGATTGATTAGCAAATAGTATTTTAAATAGCCATACATGATAACTCTTTAAAAATATGAAATAGATTTTGGCTCAACAATATATCAGATCCATGCAACCCAATCCATACAAATTGTTTAACTGTTCGCCAATGAGCAGGGGGTGAACAAAAGGTTCTGGGATATGTGAGGGGCTTGTATTGAGAGAAAGATGATATAATAAGGGGGAAAAGAATGTGATTATTTCTCAAAGACAACAACAATCAACTGTAATGCAAACCAAAGAAAACATCACTATGATACAACCAAGGAACTGTGACTTCCAACTATATTAGTACAAAATTCTTCTTGACTGTAATCAATTTTAGAACAGGGAGTGAAAAATGAATGTGGGAAGGTGATGGGGTTGTAATTAGCGAAAAAGCGAAATGATTGTGGGAATAGTTCATAAAAATAATTAAGTAATCCATAAAACCATTATGTAAAAATAAATTCACCAACCAAATGACCACTATGATCCAAAAAACCACTACTGTGCATAATTTAAACAATTATGGGCATTAACTTGCTCACTGTTTGAAATCAAATACTTAACACAATGTCATCAAACAAGACAATGTGCATTCCACAACAATTTGTAGGGGAGTTATGTTCCTCTTATTTATCCAACTAACATATTATAACAATTCTAAAATGTATAAACAATAACCATTTCCACTCCGTTCATCATCAAAATCAACCACTGCCCATGAATTACTCCAATCATCAAATACAAACTCAAATGTCGTGCTCGATTTAGTCTTTTAATCATTTGATAATTGAATTGCCATGAAGTTATATTGTCACAACATCAGTGCCAATCATTGTTAAAAAGCAAGGTATTCATTTAACATACATAGTGGATAGTTAACACCACAATTCGTATTCAAACTTGCAAGATCCTGACTTGTCATTTAAACACCCAGATAACAAATCACCATTTCAACTCACACTATGTTGTGAAATGCACAACCATTCGACAAAACACAAGTGTATTTCTGTGACTGTATAGGTCCAATTTCCCTTGACTCTAACATTCAAAATGCTGGGCTATCCAACACAACTAGGCAGCAACATCAGGCCCGATTTTACAAAACAATCGATCAAATCACAATAAATCCATGTTCAAAAACCTGTGACCTTTCCCAATGGCACAATCAATTAATATTGATAACAACACAATGGACAATCATGTCATAATCACAAAGATTGCAACATTCCCATTGAACAATTTTAAAGACACAGTCACAATATCATTAACTCAACCTATCGTGTCGAGCTATCAATCCAATACAAAGAGGAAACAACAATATTGCTCAAATTAATCAAACTGCAACCAAACCATACTGTGTAAAAAACTTGTGCCCATCCTTGATGACACAATCAATAACCATAATGCATACAGTGGATGGAATTTCCATAGTCATCCTGGTTGCAATAACCGTTTGGCCAAAAAAAACACATAGTTACAGTGATCATTTACTCATGGTGTAGGAATACCACACATACAAATGCATCACGCGTGAAACATCATTAAACAATTGTAACTAATGCTGAGTTAACATCCTGATAACTTCAATGCAAAAGACAGTGACTGTGTATCAACCCCAATCTTCAATCAACCAATTCCAATGTTGAGCCTATTAATTGGACTGTCATAATAATCAACAATCATGCCTATCATGTTGTAGGAACGCCACACATACCCACACATCGACATGAAGCGATGTTGTGACTTACTCAATTAAAAAAATGCTGGGTTATCAATTTATTTAAACACAAGGAGAGCGACTGTGTATTTGATTTGTCCAATTAACCATGCAGAGCTTATCTACTCAATCATAATAACAATGCAGTAACCAGATACCAAACCAACACCATTGTACCACAATCAACAGGGTGAGCTAGTAACCAACTCTGTCGATAATACACACCAATCCATAATGACCAATAGTAAACCTGACATGCCCCAACTGTCTTCCCTATCAACCTTTGGACTCGAGGAGTCAAGGGTTTGCTCTGTGAACCAACCCAAGGAGGCTAGAGTCGACTCCTCTCAATGGTGAAAACATTCGAGACCGAGGGTGTACACACAAAGAAAACCACAATTCACTTGGTGGATAGGGTGACGAATACTGTGACAGGAGAGGCTATGAACAGAGGAGCAGGGCTCCACTTTGGCCTTGTAATGATACTTTAGCACACGCAGGTTATAGCCCTCGTGGATCCCTAGTCAACCAACTATAACGTTGAGGTGAAAACATAGCCGAGAAGAAGCAATATAACCCACTGCGCGACCATTGGAAGCATGAAGTAACCCCAATACTCAAGTGATTGAAGCGCAGTGGAATAAGGCGTTCAAACTCATTAAAACCCCAGAAAAACCAAGACTGGGTATGGTGATATAATGTGTGAAAGCATCGTCCAGTCTAGACCAAATGAAACCCTCCACTAAACTAGCAAGGGTGACAGATAGCCTTTATGGCTGCTAATACTCAGAACGATCCAATACATTGTAACTTCAGACATTATCACAGAGGAAGCCACCAACAATTCATTCCAGAAAAATCACAATTTTACACTGTTTCCATACTTAAGGAAAAACACAAACCCATACATCCGAGCCAATATCTACTTCATAACCAAAGCATACTCATGGATGGAAAAATAAAATACATACCTGTAATCAAAGCACCTTAAAACGTGAGTTGGCCTAGTGGTTTCCCCTTTGCTTGAAAGTCGAAGCAAAACCACAACAACATAGTTGAACAATAGCCGATTAGGGTGGCGACCAGTGGAGGGAGTAAGGGTGACGTGCAGTAAATGCATGTCACCTCCATACCTAGTCCATTAATTCATTTGTACATGCCAGCAAGCTTCCCATTAACACAATTAATCAAACCATGTATTGAAACCATCACCCATTAAAACCAATTGCGCGACCCATATCAAACTTATGCCATAACATAATCACCACTTCATATGACCCAATTAAATCGCATAACCATTAGCATCTATCACTTTACCAAATGCACCACCCACATCATATCTAACTTACGCCATAACATAAATCAATCATGTTCTATATAACTCAACAAATCACATAACCATTAGCTTATTGTTAGGTTTAACAACGACCATTTAAATTCCAATGCATGTATAGTAGTATGTTTGCATAGTTTAATTCCTTTGTATTTTGTTGCATTGCTTTCATTTCTTTCCAATTGCTTGTATGTGTTGTTGCTAACATGTTTATTGTGCAGGTCTCCTAATAATAGATCCCATAACAGATAGCAGTGATAACCAAGGATAACATAGGTTGTTGTAAAATAAAACGTGAGCCTAGAGCAGCAGAAAAAACACAGGACATGCCTTATCCATTGCCAATAAACCAAGATTTTATCACCATGAAAGAAGTGTCGAAAAGTAGCACAACATCAAATAAGAACCAGACTTGATCTCCAATCTACAAGGGGGTCCCACCTACTAGTATTATTTAGCTTTTATAATAATAGGCTTTAGCAACACTTTGCGGGAAAAAATTCGTTGTGATTTTAATCGTCAACAAGCTGGCGACTCCCCAGGGAAAATTTGTTTTCAATATATTTAGAACTCATAACTCATGGTTTCGTAAACCAAGAACAACAAAGCAAGGAGATATAACCATGAAGATTATGCAATAGGGGGAAGTGAGCGTTTTTAATGGAAAAATGACCTGGAATTTGGGAATAACTCATGAAAAGTGTTAAGTATGAGGGGTTTTACCACTGTATGCATAATCATTCAATCGAAATCTGCTCTTAACTTCAAGGAATTTTTTTTTTAGACTTTCTCTTAAAAATCTCAATGGATGAAGAAATAGCAAGAAGAAGCGGGAGATAACCAATTCCTTATAAGACAACAGTGGAAATATATAACAATTTCAAGGGTGCCTTCAAAGGGGACATCAAAATAGCCGTGTAAGATTGATTGTTATTGACTAACAATGCTTTGTAGGAGCGTCACTGTGGTAGAATTGATCCAACATCCTATTTGGACCAAATTAACTCAAAAATGACGGGAAACAAAATCATGATAGAAGTAGAATTGCAAAAATTAAAACAACAACAATAAAAGACATAAATGAAAAAGCAACAAGGAAAGTGCTAACACAACAAGCATAAGTCAAACTACTGTAAAGCAGGAAAGCGAAGCACAAAAAATGAAAGTAGAGCTAGGCTACTAGTATACAAAAAATCCAACCAACATTAGAACTTTTCACATTGGTCCCTCGCAATATTTCAAGCGAGGACTGTTAGTGCTGTAGGAAAACAATTGCTTCTGTAAACCCTTTAAAATCGAAGAGTTAGTGTCCAAGACAACAATAATTTTGAAAGGACTCAGAAACAACACTTGGAACTCTAATGTAATTATCATCCCTTTGACGCACACCATTAGATCATCAATATAGAGATGGATGCTGACCAATTTATCGAAAGTTGTGTGTATAGGTATTTTAAAAACGATACTTGCATCAAGTAAGCCAAAAATCAAACATTTGTAAGACATAGTGATAATAGTGGTTTTGTGAACATCTACCCCTTCTACCTTGATTCTACTGTCACCCAGAGTTCCGTCAAGTAGGGGCCTCAACTTTGACTCTACAACCTTCTACAAAATTATCCCTATTTTGAGGGGAGAAAAAGGATTTCTTATGATAGCTTGACTGAAAGTGAGAAAACCAAGGCAGGTTCTAATACGATCAACAGTCCTTGAAACAGGCACCCAATTTGAAACCCACTCAGGGTGGAATGGAAATTAATCCCAGCCCTTAAGAAATTTCCCAACTCCCTTTGAACAGTTGTTTTAAACGCAGAGTTAATAGATCTTTGTTCTTGCATAACTGGTTTCGTGCTTTCCTTGATGGAAATAGAATTCTGTAAAAGACCAGGATCAAAACCATGAAGATCCTTATAAGTCCAAGCATAAACCTTTTGAAATCCACCAAGTATCTCGACAAACTCCATTTCTTCTTTATCAGAACATTGGGTACTTATGTTAAAATTCCTTAAAGATTCGAGTGCCCCAATGTTCAAGGAGATGGTTTCGCCCACCTTCATTTGTAACTCCTCTTCTTTCTGTTTTTCTTTATTGCCTACATCACTCGATGAAAACGAACTCTCAATAGGAGTCAAGCCCTGAGGAATCTTATTGTTTTCTATGGATATAATTTCCTCGGGATTAGGAGGTTCATATTGAATGAACACACAATTTCTCTCATCGTTAGGGAGGGCCTGCCAAGATCCTGCATTGTCAGGGATGTATGAACCATATAAATATTGAAAAGAAAAATCAGGCCTGTGAGGCAAAAGATGATGATTAGGAGAAACTGCAAAGACAACTAACCGGTGAGCCATTGAATTCAACTCCCTCTTAACATGAGTGATGTTGAAATATAAAAGGTTCGAGGTAAGCACCCAAACAATTTGGGTGTATCGTTCCATCATCTTGTTGATAGGAAAGAAAATCTTACGTATCAGGTTCACAACAACCTCAGAATCTCCAAAAATTGAAAGGTGACCACAATCGAGATTAAGGGTGTTTTCAATGCCTAGTAATAAGGCTTCGAATTCAGTGGCATTGTTTGTACACAAAAACTCTAACCTGTAAGACAATTTATGAATTTTCCCTACAGGGGAAACCAAGATAATGCCATCCCCATTACCTTCATTAGAGCGTGAACCGTCAAAGTTCATGTGCCACATATCATCATCTAAATCGATTTGTTCCAAAGGAATATTATCCTCCTCAGCAAAGATTGAATACACTCCTAGGTCCTCTTTGATATAGTTTACACTAGACTGTGGAACACTCTCTATGTAGGGTGAAATCCTTCCCTCTCTAAGGATTATAATGTTCTTACCATTCTGAGGTACGGATAAATGCGTCCCGTCGAGTGAGAGGTACCCACCTGTTAAGGTTTTCCAATCTCTTCCCAAGATAATTGACTAATTGCTTATAGGCATATCAATTACCTGGGTTGTCCTTATTTCAGGATGAGCGCATAAAACCAAGGTGAGCTCCAGGGGTGAGCGGTGAGGCAGTTGTTACACATCAAAATTACTCACTTCAATAGTGTCGCAACTGTCATCATTACAAGTGTCACATCTTGACCATAAGTGTCGCAAACATCGTACTGCCATCTTGTCTATGTCGTGCCTCTAACAACATCACATGGACACTTAAGACACCCTCAAATATTGGTTTTAGAAGGAGAAATCATTTGATGAAGAGTACAAAGCATTTTCCATGAAGAAAACTACTCAAAAGTCAATTTTGGAGGCGAGCGCTCCCCTACCCACTATTAGGGAGTGCCAACGCTCCCTAGCCTCCTTTGGGGGAGCGTTCCAAGCACTCTGTGCACCCTTCTAGGGGAGCACTGGAATTTTTTAGAGACAATTTGGGAAGCGCTCCCCTAACCATTGTTAGGGAGTGCCAATGCTCCCTAGCCTTATTTGGGGGAGCGTTTCAACACTTTGTGCACCCTTTTGAGGGAGCCCTAGGATGTTTTAGGAGATCTTTGACTGTTGAGAAAAATCAAGGAAAAATCCCCATCATCTCTGGAGTTGGTTGGATTTGAATCTGAGGTCAAGGATACATCTTAGGAAGGATCGACCACTGATGGAGAAGAATTATCAACCTATCCCAAGAATCTCTAAGGTGGTTGGGTCTCTCCAAGGTTATATAAGGAGGCCTTCTCATGGTGAAAAGCATATGGATTTTTAGAGATACCAAACTTATGATCTCATGAGTGGTATTGATAGAGACATTGTAAGGCATCAAACTTATGATCTCATAAGGGAGATATCATTGAAGCATCATCATTCAGTGTGTGGATTATTTGAGCAAGGGTCTGGACAAAGAGAGCTTGGTGAAGATACTGCATCTACATCATGGTTGTAAGCACTTTGCTTTGTTTTCATTAATATAAATATGTGCTTGGCCTGTTTCCTTTAAGTTTGTGTATGTTTCATGAACTTGTTTCTTTTGATAGATCTATTATGAACCTAATCATGGTAGAGTAGGAAGTATGTATTGTTGTTGCTGGTCATTGGATTGCAGGACCTTCTGAAATCCTTGGAGATCAAGATCAGCCTAGATCGAGCAAGGAAAAATGTTAGTAAAGGTATTTAGCTTTCTTTTTACATTTTTACATTTTCTGGTAGCAAACCTACATTAGATTAGTTGTAGGGATTTGGAATAGGTGTGAAAGATAACTTTCCAAAGATGCAAACAAACATAGGATCTTGTGTTAGGGAGCGGTAAAATCCAATTGCTACATTTGTCCTGGGAATCCCTTCTCACACAAGGGTCAGACCCAAGGTCGCATCGAGACTACCAGAGTTACTCACCCTGCTTTGTTGGTCTTGGTGTAGATATTGCATGTATTATGGGGGTTGCTTGAAGCTATACCCACAATGATGAGTGGAAGCCTTTCAAGTTTATTTCAGGCTAGATACCCTGCCCTTGCGCGTGGATCAGACTGACGACTGTTTCCCTAGGCATCACTGTTGTAGTTGGTAACCTTAGTAGCATATATCTTTAGGGTATTTACACAAGGTGACTGTGGAGGGGAACGTATTCACGGTACCTGGAATCGACGTTTGGATGGACTCACTCGGGCTCCTTGGAGGGTATACCCACGATTATGTGTGGGAGCTTACACCAGGGTGCAAGTCTATTAAGTAGGTCGTCAACGTAACTTTTCCACCCGCTCTATCTCAGCCCATTCTTAGTTTGTTCCCGCGACGTTGGATTTCATCACCAACTAGTGTGATCATTGTGAGAAGGTTTTGTTTGCTTGCTTGTTTACTAGATTTTTAGCGTGTGTTGTTTCTTCTCCCTATCAGAATATAGGTTGGATCTTTATTTTTATGGTGTCATTTCCCAGAATGACCAATGAAGGAACCCCTTTTCCAAGGGAACCCTTTGTTTTTCCTTCTTACAAAAAAGTTGGTCCTCCTTACATCACTACTTTGAGCCTTCCAGGTCTCAAAATTGGGTTACCAGTATGGCTATTTTCCACTCCGGTGATCTCGAATGCAGGTGCTTCATATGTAAGCACACCACCCACACATCAACCTCATGTCAACTTTTCGCCTTCTTCACCCATTAAATCTCCTTCCCTTTCTCCTTCTTCGCCTAGCGAAAGCTCTTAAGCAAGTAGCCAAGTTGATAAGAAGAAGAAGAAACATAAAGAGAAGAAGAAGAAGAACCCGAAAATGACCAATCCTCCAACCATATCAGATGTTGGATCCAAGAAACCAGCTATTGTTAATAGTACTAGGAGTGTTGATGAGATTGACAAGACCACAACAGAGAATCTGAAATCCAAATTCCCTTGCAGTCTTTGTAAGGGTAACTATTTTCTGAGGGATTGCCCTGGTATTCCCAAGGTCTTAGAAATGTGGTCCTCTATGTCATCGACCCCTGCTGGTCATGCTGGTGATACCCCTTCAACTGGTGACATTAAGGTTGGTAAGAAGAAGACAAAGTTCAAATTCCATTTCATGTTATGAAAAGGTGACCATTACTCTCACCTTGGTCCTTGTATGGATGAGGCTTCTTCTCTTTTGGAAAATCTTCAACTTCCAACTGGTTATCGTAATATTTCCCCCAACCCATCGTTAGTTGATGGAATGGTCAATCCAGTTCCATCCCCGATCAGTCTGGTTGATCAGGTGGTCAATCTAGTTTCATCCTCGGTTGAACCACTAACCAAAGTAGTTGATCCAGTTCTGTCATCGATTAGCCCCACTTTTCATCTAAAAAGTGAAACCCAAGTGACTGATCCAGTCCCATCATTGGTCAATCCCACTCCTCCTCTGATGAGTGCCAAAGTGGTTGTTCCAATCCCTTCATTGGTTAGTCAGGTTGATCATGTCGTCAATCTAGTCACGTCCTTAGTTGAATCAGTTGACAAAGTTATTGATCTGATCCCATCTTCGGTCAATCTTTCTCTCTCGTTAGAGAGTGCAACCCAAGAGGTCGATCTGTTTCCACCTGTTGACCCCATTATCCCCTTGGATAATGAAACCCAAGTGGTTGATTTGATGTCGTTATCAATCGATCATACTCTCCCGCTAGAGAGTAAACCCGATACTTCCCATGTTTTTCTCGCTGATACATAATCTACCRTGCTGGGGTCATTCCTCCTTCTCCTACGAAACCCCCTCCAAGTAATGAGGCCATCCTTTTTGATTAGGGTGTGCTAACTGGACATTGTCTTCCCTCTCACATTCCTTTCAAGATTATAGTACAGGTTTGTGGTCRGGTCGTTCCTCAGACACTGATAGATGAAGGTTCATCTGTTAGTATTTTGTCCTTTATTTCTTGGCAAGCTTTGGGTTATCCACAGCTTGTGCCGGTTACCTAGACTTTGTTTTCTTTTAACAGAAGAACCAATCACCCTTTAGGGATCCTTCCTTAGTTTCCTGTAACTTTCAGAGGGAAAACTATCTTTATTGATTTTATGGTAGTCTAGGACCCCTTGGATTTCGATTTACTCCTTGGGCGATATTATGTCTATGCCATGAAAGCTATTGTGTCCACTCTCTTTCATGTGATATATTTCCCTCACGATGAAAGAATGGTGACTATTGATCAAATTTCGTTCGTTGGCCCTTAATTGACCATCAACCCAATGACCTCCCTAAATGGGTCTTATATGCAGTCGGTATCACTGCTACCACAGGTCAATTATGTGGCGTTATCTCCCATGCCTTCAAATTCCGATGACTTAGATCTAGTAGTTGACATGGTGATATCTTCGGTAGGGATATTGGATCTTGATCTCCTTACCCCTATCACGGACTTGGACATGTGTTCCTTCCATAGTGATTTTCTTCCATCCAATGAAGATCTCTTGGAGGCCATGACCGAGTTTTGTCCCTTTCCATGGTTTCCTTCCAGAGCATTATCCTCTTGGAAGCCATGATCAAGAAGAGCCCACGAGAATAATTTCTCTTATCTGTGGCAAGCTCATTAAAAAATGAAATAGAAGTCACGAGCATAGTTTCTCTTCTCTGTGGCAAGCTCGTTAAAAAATGAAACATAAGTCATGAGCATAGTTTTGCTTCTTTGTGGCAAGCTCATTAAAAAATGAAACAGAAGCTACGAGCATAGTTTCTTTTCTCTATGGCAAGCTCGTTAAAAAATTAAACAGAGGCCATGAGCATAGTTTTCCTCTCTATAGAAAAATCATTAAAAAATGAAACATAGGTATGGGGACTGAACTCGGAGCCTTGAGCACAGTTCTTTTTCTTGTGTCAATCTCGTTAAAAAATGAAACAATCACCTCTCCTGTCAGGTCGAGTCTTTTGCCAGATCTCGTAGATGTCAAGTCGNGAGCATAGTTTCTTTTCTCTATGGCAAGCTCGTTAAAAAATTAAACAGAGGCCATGAGCATAGTTTTCCTCTCTATAGAAAAATCATTAAAAAATGAAACATAGGTATGGGGACTGAACTCAGAGCCTTGAGCACAGTTCTTTTTCTTGTGTCAATCTCGTTAAAAAATGAAACAATCACCTCTCCTGTCAGGTCGAGTCTTTTGCCAGATCTCGTAGATGTCAAGTCGAGTCTTTCATTAGCTCTCGTATTTGAACCTTCTTTTCATCCACTTATATCCTTTTTCTCCATCTAGTATAGAAATTGGTGACAACCTCAAAGTCGGTGAATGAATAGAAGCTTGGGGGGGCATGTCTCTAGCCTTTGATGATCATTCTGGAGTTAAGCCTCTAGATTTTCAAGCCGGGGGCATACCGAGCTTAGTCTTTGTTCCTTCTTGTGCTCGTAAATACATGAGAATGTAACCGACTATACTTTTATCACTTTTTTAGACTTGTATGGATATACGAAAAAGGAACCCCTTGGAGTCATCTTTAAGCTCTTTTCAGACTCTCTAAACGTGAAAAGATTGTTGAGTGATCTTGCTTCCTTTCCCACTCACTAAAAGGTTTGAAAGGGCCTCTTTCGAGTGATAATTTATCTCCTTTTTAGCTTCACGAGACTAACATTATGAAAATGGACAATACTAGAGTCTTCTTTAAGTTCTTTTCAGACTCTCTAAACATGAAAAATCACCGATTTTTCCTTCTGTGGACTTATTAAACAATCATACATTGAAGGGCCCATACGAGACCAAACCCTTACTTCTTCCAGTTCATTAAACAAAGGAAGAGGGACTTACCGAAGGTGAGTTATATCAAGGATGTGTTACCCTCCTCGAGCTCGTTAAATTTAAAAAGAGGTAGTCGTGTATCTGGATGGGGGAAAAAATTGAAAGAAACAAGCCAAGCAATTTTTGAGAACATTACCAGTAACTCTTACGGTCGCCCTTGAACATGGTTGTTTGTCTTTGCATACATTTTAATCTGTTGAACCTCTGCACTAAACCAATCCACTAAGTTTCTTTACTCCTTTGGGTCACCCGATGAAATTCACCGTATCCATTGCATCATCATGTTTTGGTCCATGTCATGTTTCTGTCATTGTGCCTCAATGTTCAAGGGAAGTATCTTCCTTGAGAGTCAACCATCACAAATATCCTGTTTCAAATACTCGTGTCAGTCCATGTTCATTTGATCCATCAAATTACATCTCTGTGTCAGTTTCATGTCATTGATGGGGGATACCTTTAGGCCCTCCTTCGATGAGTCTGTTCCTATCGAATTCAACACATTATACGAAAACTAGACTTAGAAACCAGTTAGTACCTTGGGACCTGCATGCCTCAATGGCATGCCTCCTCGCTTCCGATAGTGGGTTTACATAATTGACCCTTGATCGGGTGATTCCACAAATTTTTGACTTCAACTCATATATTCACATTCGCTGGAATGTACTAGAGTACCTTGGGAATCATTGACATCAATGGTGATTTCCCTCGCACTTGTTAACGGTTTACCTCATTGACCAGTAATCAAGTGGTTTCTGCCATGTTCAATATTGGGTCATCTATCCACATGGTTAGACTCGTACCGCATTGAGATCGGTAAGAAGACCTTGGGTTGAGTGATCACTCTGATATATACTTTGCCTAAGTTGCAACGAAGTTTCTTTTGAAGATTGACACATATAATGTTACATAGATCCACTTTGTATTGGTCTGTGGCTATGTCTTGTCGTCTCGTAGATCCACTGTGTATTTTTCGTGGCTACGATCAGTTCATGTCATGGGAGTATAGATCCACATTGTATCTTTGGTGGCTATACCTTTTTTGTTAATACAATTATGGATCCGCAATGTATTTTATGGTGTCCATACCTTGCAAGTCTTTATCACCCAAGCATAGGTATGCCTGCCTTGGGTTTGAAACATGTCATAATATTTGTTTGATGGTTGTGTGCATCTTCTACCAGGTTCTTCGAGTCCATACCCTTGGTTGAAAAATTCTACAAAGTACTTCAGTCATCAGTTCCTGTCTTCTAACTTCGTACTTTGGGGGGCAATCTGTTACACATCAAAATTACTCACTTCAATAGTGTCGCAAGTGTCATCATTACAAGTGTCACAAGTGTCGCATATTGTCCATAAGTGTTGCAAACATCATACTTCCATCTTGCCTATGTCGTGCCTCTAATGACATCACAGGGACACTTAAGATACCCTCAAAGACTGGTTTTAGAAGGATAAATCATATGATGAAGAGTACAAAGCATTTTACATGAATAAAACCACTCAAAAGTCAATTTGGAGGCCAACACTCCCCTAACCACTGTTAGGGAATGCCAGTGCTGCCTAGCCTTCTTTGGGGGAGCGTTCCAAGCACTCTGTGCACCCTTCTGGGGGAGCGCTAGGATTTTTTAGAGAAAATTTGGGCAACACTCACCTAACCACTATCAGGTAGTGCCAACACTCCCTATCCTTATTTGGGGGAGCGTTTCAACACTCTGTGTACCCTTTTGAGGGAGCACTGGGCTGTTTTAGGAGATATTTGACTGTTGAGAAAAATCAAGGAAAAATCCCCCTCAACTCTAGAGTTGGTTGGATTCGAATCTGAGGTCAAGGCTACATCTTAGGGAGGATCCACAATTGATGGATAATAATCCTCAACCTATCCCAAGAATCTCTAAGGTGGTTGGGTCTCTCCAAGCTTATATAAGGAGGCCTTCTCATGGTGAAAAGCATATGGAGTTTTAGAGATACCAAACTTATGATATCATGAGTGGTATTGATAGAGACATTGTAAGGCATCAAAATTATGATCTCATAAGGGATATATCATTGAAGCATCATCATTCTGTGTGTAGATTATTTGAGCAACGGTCTGGACAAAGAGTGCTTGGTGAAGCTACTGCATCTACATCATGGTTGTAAGCACTTTTCTTTGTTTTCATTAATATAAATATGTGCTTGGCCTATTTTCTTTATGTTTGTGTATGTTTCATGAGCTTGTTTCTTTTGATAGATCTATTATGAACCTAATCATGGTAGAGTAGGAAGTATGTTTTGCTTTTTCTCCTCATTGGATTACGACCTTTTGAAAGACTTGGAGATCAAGATCAGCCTAGATCAAGCAAGGACAAATGTCGGTAAAGGTATTTACCTTTCTTTCTTATTCTTCCTTGAATATTTTAGCTTCATGAAAAGGAATGTTAGTGTCCACATTAGCACCTTTCTGTCTTGGTTATAGGGGTCTAGTATCCAAGAGGAAATCCACTTGTCCGCAGGGAGATTCTCCTGTAACAGAAATTGGCGACTCCACTGGGGAGGAACTTTGAGTTTTGATTCCTTTCCTAGGTCTTGTTTTGGCCTTTGCTCACTTTTATATCTCATACATACTGTGTCTCGGATTCTTAGGTGTGTTGATTGGCTCTTTACTTCATCCCATACACTTTGGATTTTTGAATTTGCTTGAAAGTTTTCATTTCTGGGCATTGTTCTAAAGTTTGAGAGGCTAACGCTGCCCTGCCTCTACTACCAGAGCACTAGCGCTGCCTAGAAAGCTTCCACAGAGCGTTTCAACACTCGGGTTCCCTTGACACCAGAGCACTGCCCTTTTTCTGAGGAAAATCTTGTGGGGAATTGGTCTTTGAGTCCATTTTTTTTTGTTTGCATCTGCTCAGAGTTCTTACAACCTCAATGTATCCTTGTTTTGGCTTTCAACACCTTCTTTTCTAAGAATTTATTATACTTTTGTTTGGATATTTTGACATTTTTTTTCTTTACTTTGAGTCACTCTTCTTCTTTCGAGAATTAGAGTCGATTTACCGCTTTCTCCTTTATCTGATGGTACCAAAGTTGTTGTAAGGAACTCAAATATCTATGAACTATTCCATTTAATATTTGAGGTAATTTTCCCAAGAAATTACTGGTTTTTCATCATTCATTTGCCTTCTCTTACCTTCACTAGAAAATTCACCAATTTTCATGCATTATGGGTGATTTTTTGCATGGTTTTTGGCTCTTTTTCTGAGTTACTGGGGGGACCAACGCCCCCCTATAGGCCATACCAGAGCACCATCACTCCCCTACAGTGTCTTAGGGAGATTTTCTATTGATTAAGCTTGATTGTCATTGATGTCAACCCTTGAAGAAAGACCTGTAGCACAAAGGTTTGGGTGATGGACCCAATAGTGTTTGATGTAAATATGACTCATTATTGTTTTGTCATGGTTGATAAGAAGTAAATATGGATGAACTCCAAAGTGGTCCCCTTATGGTGAAAGCCCTCACAGGAAGACACTTTGTGGAGTAAGAGAACCCATGCTTAATTGTGGAATAATGAGATGAAGGAAAGTGAATTTGTCGGGGAAAATATCCTAGATGGATAGTTCTTGTCATGTCATTTCTAGTGGTATGTGGAACGTCACATAATTCCTCACGGTTAGAGAGTTATGGACATGAGAAGTTGGAGACCCCAGGTTTGGGTAATGGACCCAAGTTTGTTTGATGGGTAACAGTATGAGTTATGATATATTTTCAGATAATACTATTATATATGGATAGTAAATGTCATGCCATTTCTGGTCTTACGAAGTTGGAGGAACCTCACGGTCATAATACTATTATATATGGATAGTACTATTATATATGTAGAACGTCACATAACTCCTCACGGTTTGAGAGTTATGGTCTTACGAAGTTGGAGGACCCTCATATGTCATCTAGAAGCCCCAAAAGGTCAAAGTAATCAAAGTGGTTTAAGAGATTTTAAAAGGTAAATAATAAAGTGAAGTGATCAGTGTATTGTAATTCAAAGTGAATACAAAATAAATTATTTCAATAATAATTTTAATGGAGAAATTAGAAGTGGACCCAACCCTAAAATAAGGAAAGTGGGTCCAAGTGACCTAAAAGATGTTTTTAAGGAAGCTAC
>JASDQU010103560.1:151163-196623 GCA_032191745.1 Picea mariana | reverse complement strand
AGTGTTTGATGTAAATATGACTCATTATTGTTTTGTCATGGTTGATAAGAAGTAAATATGGATGAACTCCAAAGTGGTCCCCTTATGGTGAAAGCCCTCACAGGAAGACACTTTGTGGAGTAAGAGAACCCATGCTTAATTGTGGAATAATGAGATGAAGGAAAGTGAATTTGTCGGGGAAAATATCCTAGATGGATAGTTCTTGTCATGTCATTTCTAGTGGTATGTGGAACGTCACATAATTCCTCACGGTTAGAGAGTTATGGACATGAGAAGTTGGAGACCCCAGGTTTGGGTAATGGACCCAAGTTTGTTTGATGGGTAACAGTATGAGTTATGATATATTTTCAGATAATACTATTATATATGGATAGTAAATGTCATGCCATTTCTGGTCTTACGAAGTTGGAGGAACCTCACGGTCATAATACTATTATATATGGATAGTACTATTATATATGTAGAACGTCACATAACTCCTCACGGTTTGAGAGTTATGGTCTTACGAAGTTGGAGGACCCTCATATGTCATCTAGAAGCCCCAAAAGGTCAAAGTAATCAAAGTGGTTTAAGAGATTTTAAAAGGTAAATAATAAAGTGAAGTGATCAGTGTATTGTAATTCAAAGTGAATACAAAATAAATTATTTCAATAATAATTTTAATGGAGAAATTAGAAGTGGACCCAACCCTAAAATAAGGAAAGTGGGTCCAAGTGACCTAAAAGATGTTTTTAAGGAAGCTACTTGGAGAGTATAAATAAGAGGCAAGGCTCTCTCATTTGAATCAAACTTGAGAATATTGAATATATATAGGTTTATGAGGTATACAAATGATATCTAAGCCGAAATTTTGAGGAAAGTGAAGAAAAGAAGGCCGAAATGCAAGGAAGGATAAATTCTTTTGATGGTGCTTTCTAAGGTATGTTATTTTCAGGTCATCTCACCATTTTCGCTATAACTTTTTTTCTATAATGATTCAGATTCTGAAATTTCTATGCAAGTGATAAAACATATCCAAGTATATGTGGTTAAAAATTCAGCTTGTGGGTCTTTGTATTTTGGGAGTTACACTATGTGGAAAATAGGGTTTGTGGCCAGTCCTGAAACTAGTCAAAATTAGGTGTTTCGGGTAAAAACGTCATAACTTCTTCATAACAGATCCAAATTTAGTGAGACCAAATGTGTTGGTTAGGGTACCATATGTAGTATGATGTGTAATAGTTTCATATCATTTTATCAAATATTTTGTGCAGGTAACGCTCTACAAGGTCTCTCTCTAGAATAAGCCAGAATTCAGCAAGGTATGCCATTTTTGCTATAACTCCTTTTCTGAGAGGTTCCAAGTAGTGTCACTTGGAAGAATTGAATAAAACACACTGAAGAACATTGTGTATTAGTTTAAAATATTTATACATTACAGGTTCAAAGTTATTATTAATTCAAGTTAGGGTTGTTGACTAATCCAAAACTAGGCATGTGAGACTAAAGAAAAGTTTGATGAAAATGCTAGTATCTTGCTATTAAAGTTAAGGAAGGTTTGCAGGAATGTGATCATATACACCAGGTCTATTACAGAGCTACAAATTAGATTTGGATGATGAAATTGATGAGGGCTTTTGGTTGAGGTACATGTTGAGTACATGGTTGAGACAATTAGTTGATGAATTGGAGCACATACATGAGGTGTATAGTTGATGATGTTGGTACATATTGATGATTCATAGTTGATGAGTATTTGACACATGATTGGAACATACTTGGTACATGGTTGGATGCACTTGTTTATGGCATAGGTTGATTACAGGTTGGTGCATGGTTGATGCACTTGTTTATGGTACAGGTTGATTACAGGTTGGTGCATGGTTGATGCACTTGTTTGTGGTACATGTTGANTTGATGCATGTTTCAGATTTATTGGTACAGGTTTACAAAGGTATATCTCACAGTGATAATGTGACAGTGGTTCCATTATTCTACTTCTACTTCAGGGTGGTAGGACGGGGCAAGGACAGGTGGTTGTAGCCACCTTCCGGTTGTAGTCAGAGAACATTGGGGGTTGTAGCCTCCTTCTGGTTGTAGCCACCTTCCGGTTGTAGTCAGAGAACATTGGGGGTTGTAGCCTCCTTCTGGTTGTAGCCAGAGATTTGGGGAGTTGGAGCTTCCCTCAGGTTGTAGCCTGAGAAAATAGGGGGTTGGAGCCCCCTTCCAGTTGTAGCTGGAAAACAAAGGAAGTTGGTGCTTCCAATGAATGTAATTCTTCAAGACATATAAGAAAAAACATTCTATGGTATTCTCCCGATTTGGGTTTCCACGTAAAACACTGGTGTATTGTGTATGTGTGTGATTGTTTATTTATTACTACTCATTATTGGATAATAATTCTACATTGATATAACATTTGAAGAAAAAGGATTATAATTACGTTNGGGGGTTGGAGCCCCCTTCCAGTTGTAGCTGGAAAACAAAGGAAGTTGGTGCTTCCAATGAATGTAATTCTTCAAGACATATAAGAAAAAACATTCTATGGTATTCTCCCGATTTGGGTTTCCACGTAAAACACTGGTGTACTGTGTATGTGTGTGATTGTTTATTTATTACTACTCATTATTGGATAATAATTCTACATTGATATAACATTTGAAGAAAAAGGATTATAATTACGTTATTACTGATTCACCCCCCCTCTCAGTAATCCAACAGTTTCAACACTCTGTGCACCCTTCTGTGGGAGTGCTAGTCTCTTTTTTGAGAGTTTTTGCCTTCTTCTGCTCAGTCTTTTGCAACCTTTTTTGAAGAGATCTTTACCTAGAGTTTGTGGTTGGTTTGTAAAGTTGTTTGGATGGGTTTTTGATGTTTTTTTATGCTTATCACTCCCTATTGTATTTCTTGGATATTGAAACCTTTTTCAGAAATGTGAAATTGTCTTTTCCAACTACTTTTTGTCAGGAAGTTTTGAGTGAGTTCTCTTTCTCCCTATCTTTTCTTGGATTCTTCTCTGCATTTTATTTGTGTTCCTTGAATGCTTGATTGGTTGTAGAATATTTGACGATGTTATTTCTTGTTAGAACAAGTTTCTACTTGTTTTCTTTCATACCTCACTGCCTTGAGTGCATGATTTGTTTGTAGCCCTTTTGCTTTGTGTCTTTTGCATCTACATAGGAATCTTTCTCCTGATTGAAAGTAGTGGAGCATTAAAGGTTTTGTATTTACTTTCTATATATATCATAATAAAACAAAGAAGATAAATGCATTCTTGCTTTTGGGTAGTGAAACTAGCTTGCATTTGAAGTAGCTGAATTGCATGTTTTTTGGCATTTTGGGACATTGTGCATCTGGAATGATGAATGTTTTCTCCTTCTCGTAGCATAGCTTTCATCGAAATGAAAATATTGCATATTCATCTCTTTGCATAAATCTCGAGTCGGTCAAAACACCATATTGTCCATGCCATTTTCCTTTTGAGCAACAACAGCCTTAAGAATCAAGCGCTAAACTAAAATTGATTAGACAATTTTACATTTTCTGGTAGCAAGCCTACATTAGATTAGTTATAGGTATTTGGAATAGGTGTGAAAGATATCTTTCCAAAGCTACAAACAAACATATGATCTTGTGTTAGGGAGCGGTGAAATCCAATTGCTACATTTTGTCCTAGGAAGCCCTTCTCACACAAGCATCAAACCCGAGGTCGTATCAAGACTAGCAGAGTTACTCACCTTGCTTTGTTGGTCTTGGTGTAGAGATTGAGCGTATTATGGGGGTCACTTGAAGGTATACCCACAATGATGAGTGTAAGCCTTTCAAGTTGATTTCGGGCTAGATACCCTACCCTTGCACGTGGATCGGACTGTCGACTGTTCCCCCAGGCATTACTGTTGTAGTTAGTAATCTCAGTGGCCCATCTCCTTAGGGTCTTTACACAAGATGACTATGGAGGGGAAATTCTTCACGGTACCTGGAATCGACGTTGGACAGACTCACTTGGGCTCCTTGGAGGGTATACCCACGATTATGTGTGGGAGCTTGCACTAGGGTGTAAGTCCGTTAAGAAGGTCGTCAACGTAACTTTTCTGTCCACTCTATCTCAACTCCTTCTTGCTTTGTTCCCGTGACGTTGGATTTCATCACCAACTAGTGTGTTCATTGTGAGAAGGTTTTGTTTTCTTGCTTGCTTACTAGATTTTTAGCCTGTGTTGTTTCTTCTCACTAGCAGAATCTAGGTTGGATATTTATTTTTATGTCGTCAGTTCCTGGAATGACCAATGAAGGAACCCCTTTGCCAGGGGAACCCTTTGTTTTTCCTTCTTCCGAAAATGTTGGTACTCCTTACATCGCTACTTTGAGCCTTCCAGGTCTCACAATTGGGTTATCGGTATGGTTGATTTCCTCTCCGGTAATATTGAATGTAGGTGCTTCATATGTAAGCACACCACCCACACATCAACCTCATGTCGACTTTTCACCTTCTTCACCCATTAAATTTCCTTCCCTTTCTCCTTCTTCACCTAGTGAAAGCTCTAAAGCAAGTAGCCAGGTTGATAAGAAGAAGAAGAAATAGAAAGAGAAGAAGAAGAATAACTCAAAAATGACCAAGCCTCCAACCATATCAGATGTTGGATCCAAGAAACCAACTACTGTTAATAGTACTGGGAGTGTTGATGAGATCGACAAGACTACAACAGAGAATCTGAAACCCAAATTCCCTTGCAGTCTTTGTAAGGGTGACCATTTTCTAAGGGATTTCCCTAGTATTCCCAAGGTTTGAGAAATGTGGTCCTCCATGTCATTGGCCCCTGTTGGTCATGCTGGTGATACCCCGTCAACTAGTAACATTAAGGTTGGTAAGAAGAAGACAACTTTCAAATTCCCTTGCATGTTATGCAAAGGTGACCATTACTCTCACCTTTGTCTTTGTATGGACGAGGCTTCTTCTCTTTTGGAAAAGATTCAACTTCCAACTGGTTATCGTAATATTTCCCCCAACCTATCATTAGTTGATGGAATGGTCAATCTGGTTCCATCCCCTGTCAGTTCGATCAATCAGGTGGTCAATCTAGTTTCATCCTCAGTTGAACCAGTAACCAAAGTAGCTGATTGAGTTCTGTCATCGATCAACCCCACTTTTCATCTGAAAAGTGAAACCCAAGTGACTGATCCAGTCCCATCATCGGTCAATCCCACTCCTCCTCTGACGAGTGCCAAAGTGGTTGTTCCGGTCCCTTCATCGGTCAGTCCGATTGATCATATCGTCAATCTGGTCACGTCCTTAGTTGAACCAGTTGACAAAGTGATTGATTCGATCCCATCTTCGATTAATCCCGCTCTCCCATTAGAGATTGAAACCTAAGCGATCGATCTGTTTCCACCCCCATTCTCCCCTTGGAGAATGAAACCCAAGTGGTCGATTTGATGTCGTTATCAATCGATCCTACTCACCCGCTAGAGAGTAAACCCGATACTGCCCACGTTTTTCTCATTGATACATAATCTACCATGTTGGGGGGAATTCCTCCTTCTCCTATGAAACCCCCTCCAAGTAATGAGGACATCCTTTTTGATTGGGGTGTGCTAATGGGACATCGTCTTCCCTCTCACATTCCTTTCAAGATTACAGTACATGTTTGTGGTCGGGCCATTCCTCAAACACTAATAGATGAAGGTTCGTCTGTTAGTATTTTGTCCTCTATTACTTGGCAAGCTTTGGGTTATCCTCAGCTTGTGCTAGTTACCCAGACTCTGTTTGCTTTTAACAGAAGAACCAGTCACCCTTTAGGGATCCTTCCTCAGTTTCCTGTAACTTTCAGAGGGAAAACTGTCCTTATTGATGTTATGGTAGTCCAGGACCCCTTGGATTTTGATTTACTCCTTGGGAGAGATTATGTCTATGCCATGAAAGCTATTGTGTCCACTCTCTTTCATGTGACATATTTTCCTCATGATGGAAGAATGGTGACTATTGATCAAATTTCGTTCGTTGGCCCTGAATTGACCATCAACTCAATGACCTCCCTAAACGAGTCTTATATGCAGTCGGTATCACCCCTGCCACAAGTCAATTATGTGGCGTTATCTCCCATGCCTTCAAATTTCGATGAATTAGATCCAGTAGTTGACATGGTGATCTCTTTGGTAGGGATATTGGAGCATGATCTCCTTAATCCTATCATGAACCTCGACATGTGTTCCTTCCAGAGTGATTTTCTTCCATCCAGTGAAGATATCTTGGAGGACATGACCGAGTTGTGTCCCTTGCCATGGTGTCCTTCCAGAGAATTATCCTCTTGGAAGCCATGATCAAGAAGAGTCCACGAGCATAGTTTCACTTCTCTATGGAAAGCTCATTAAAAACTCAAACAAAATTCATGAGCATAGTTTTGCTTCTCTGTGGAAAGCTCGTTAAAAAATGAAACATAAGTTATGAGCATAGTTTCTCTTCTTTGTGGCAAGCTCGTTAAAAAATGAAACAAAATCTATGAGCATAGTTTCTTTTCTTTGTGGCAAGCTCGTTAAAAAATGAAACAGAGACCATGGGAATAGTTTTCCTTTCTGTAGAAAGCTCGTTAAAAAATGAAACAGAGGTATGGGGGTTGAACCCGGAGCCTTGAGCATAGTTCTTTTTCTTGTGTCAAGCTCGTTAAAAAATGAAACAATCACCTCTCCTTTCAGGTTGAGTCTTTCTCCAGATCTCGTAGATGTCGAGTCACGTCTTTCGTTAGCTCTCATATTTGAACCTTCTTTTCATCCACCTGTATCCTTTTTTTCCATCTAGTATAGAAATTGGTGACAACCTCAAAGTCGACAAATGAATTGAAACTTTGGGGGGCATGTCTCCAACCTTTGATGATTATTCTGGAGTTAAGCCACTAGCTTTTCAAGATGGGGGCACACCGAGATTAGTCTTTGTTCCTTCTCGTTCTCATAAATACACGAGAATGTAACCGAGTATACTTTTATCACTTTTTCGAACTCGTATGGATATACGAAAAAGGAACCCCTTGGAGTCGTCTTTAAGCTCTTTTCAAACTCTCTAAACGTGAAAATATGGTCGAGAGATCTTTCTTCCTTTCCCACTCGTTAAAAGGTTTGAAAGGACCTCTTTCAAGTGATAATTTATCTCTTTTTCAGCCTCACGATACTAACATTACGAAAAAGGACAATACTGGAGTATTCTTTAAGTTCTTTTCAGACTCTCTAAACATGAAAAATCATCGAGTTTTCCTTCTCTGGACTCGTTAAACAATCATACATTGAAGGGCCCATACGGGACCGAACCCTTACTTCTTCCAGTTTGTTAAACAAAGGAAGAGGGACTTATCGAGGGTGAGTTATATTGAGCATGTGTTACCGTCCTCGACCTCGTTAAATTTAAAAAGAGGTACTCATCTATCTGGATGGGGGAAAATTTTTAAAGAAGCAAGCCAAGCAATTTTTGAGAACATTACCAGTAACTCTTATAGTCGCCCTTGAACACGACAATTTGTCTTTGCATACATTTTAATCCATTGAACCTCTGCACTGATCCAATATTGTGAGATTCTTTACTCCTTTGGGTCACCCGACGAAAGTCACTGTATCCATTGCATCATCATGTTTTGGTCCATGTCATGTTTCTGCCGTTGTGCCTCAGTGTTCAAGGGAAGTATTTTCCTCGAGATTCAACCATCACAAATATCCTGTTTTAAATACCTGTGTCAGTCCATGTTCATTTGATCCACCAAATTACATCTTTGTGTCAGTTTCATGTCGTTGATGGGGGACACCTTAAGGCCCTCCTTCGACGAGTTTGTTCCTGTCGACTTCAACACATTATCCGGGAACTAGACTTAGAAACCAGTTAGTACCTTAGGACCTGCATGCCTCAATGGAAAGCCTCCTCGCTTTTGACAGTGGGTTTACATAATTGATCCCTTATCGGGTGATTCCATGAATGTTTGACTTCAACTCATCTATTCAAATTTGCTGGAATGTACTAGGGTACCTTGGGAATCATTAACATCCATGGTGATTTCCCTTACACTTGTTAACGATTTACCTCATTGACCAATAATGAAGTGGTTTCTACCATGTTCGATATCAGGACATCTATCCACATGGTTAGACTCATACCGCATCAGGATAGGTAAGAAGACCCTGGGTTGAGTGATCGCTCTGATATATACTTTTCCCAGGGTTCAACAGAGTTTCTTTTGAAGATTGACACATATACTATTACATAGATCCACTTTATATTGGTCTGTGGCTATGTCTTGTTGTCTCATAGATCCACTGTGTATTTTTCATGGCTACGATCAGTTCATGTCATGGGAGTATAGATCCACATTGTATCTTTGGTGGCTATACCATTTTTTTAATACAATTACGGATCCGTAGTGTATTTTATGGTGGCCATACCTTGCAAGTCTTTATCACCCAAGCATAGGTATGCCTACCTTGGGTTTGAAACATGTCATAATATTTGTTTGATGGTTGTGTGCATCTTCTACCAGGTTCTCCGAGTCCATACCCTTTCTTGAAAAAGTCTACAAAGTACTTCAGTCATCAGTTCCCATATTCTAACTTTGTACTTTGGGGGGAAATTTGTTACACATCAAAATTACTCACTTCAATAGTGTCGCAAGTGTCGCATCTTGACCATAAGTGTCACAAACATCATACTACCATCTTGCCTATGTCATGTCTCTAACGACATCACAGGGACACTTAAGACACCCTCAAAGACTGGTTTTATAAGGAGAAATCATCTGATGAAGAGTACAAAGCATTTTCCATGAAGAAAACCACTCAAAAGTCAATTTTGGAGGCCAACGCTCCCCTAACCACTATTAGGGAGTGCCATCATTGCCTAACCTTTTTTGGGGGAGCATTCCAAGCACTCTCTGCACCCTTCTGGGGTAGTACTGGGATTTTTTAGAGAAAATTTGGGCAGTGCTCCCCTAACCACCATCAGGGAGTGCCAACGCTCCCTAGCCTTATTTGGGGGAGCGTTTCAACACTCTGTGTACCCTTTTGAGGGCGCGCTGGGCTGTTTTAGGAGATCTTTGACTGTTGAGAAAAATCAGGGAAAAATCCCCCTCATCTCTGGAGTTGTTTGGATTCAAATCTTAGGTCAAGGCTACATCTTAGGGAGAATCCACAACTGATGGAGAAGAATCCTCAACCTATCCCAAGAATCTCTAAGGTGGTTGGGTCTCTCCAAGCTTACATAAGGAGGCCTTCTCATGGTGAAAAGCATATGGAGTTTTAGATATACCAAACTTATGATCTCATGTGTGGTATTGATAGAGACATTGTAAGGCATCAAACTTATGATCTCATAAGGGAGATTTCATTGAAGCATCATCCTTCTGTGTGTGGATTATTTGAGCAAGGGTCTGGACAAAGAGATCTTGGTGAAGCTGCTGCATCTACATCATGGTTGTAAGCACTTTGCTTTGTTTTCATTAATATAAATATGTGCTTGGCCGGTTTCCTTTACACTTGTGTATGTTTCATGAACTTGTTTCTTTTGATAGATCTATTATGAACCTAATCATGGTAGAGTAGGAAGTATGTTTTTTTGTTGCTTCTCATTGGATTGCAGGACCTTCTGAAAGACTTGGAGATCAATATCAACCTGGATCGAGCAAGGACAAACATCGGTAAATGTATTTATCTTTATTTATTATTCTTCCTTGAATAGATTAGCTTAATTAAAAGGAATGTCAGTGTCCACATTAGCACCTCTCTGTCTTGGTTATAGGGGTCTAGTATCCAAGAGTAAATCCACTTGTCCGCAGGGGGATTCTCCTGTAACAAAAAATGGCAACTCCGCTGGGGAGGAACTTTGAGTTTTGATTCCTTTCCTAGGTATTGTTTTGGCCTTTTCTCACTTTTATATGCATCCATAACATGTCTCAGATTCTTAGGTGTGTTGATTGGCTCTTTACTTCATCCCATACACTTTGGATTTTTGAATTTGCTTGAAATTTTGCATTTCTGGGCATTTTTCTGAAGTTTAAGAGGCTAGCGCTCCCCTGCCTCTACTACCAGAGCGCTGGTGCTTCCTGGAAAGCTTCCACAGAGTGTTGCAACACTCTGGTGCCCTTGACACCAGAGCACTGCCCTTTTTCTGAGGAAAATCTTGTGGGGAATTGGTCTCTGAGTCCATTTTTTGCTGTTTGCATCTGCTCAGAGTTCTTACAACCTCAGTGTATCCTTGTTTTGGCTTTCAACACCTTCATTTCTGAGAATGAATTATACTTTTTTTTGGATCTTTTGACATTTTTCTTCTTTACTTTGAGTCACTCTTCTTCTTTCGAGCTTTAGAGTCGATTTACCACTTTCTCCTTTATCTGATGGTACGAAAGTTGTTGTAAGGAACTCAGAGATATATGCATTATTTCATTTGATATTTGAGGTCATTTTCCCAAGCAATTACTATTTTTTCATCATTTATTTTCCTTCTCCTACCATCACCAGCAAATTCACCAATTTTCATGCATTATGGGTGAGTTTTTGCATGGTTTTTGGCTCTTTTTTCTGAGTTTCTGCGAGGACCAACGCCCCCATGTAGGCCATACCAGAGCGCCATAACTCCCCTATAGTGTCTTAGGGAGCATTGCAACACTCTGTACACCCTTTTGTGGGAGCGCTAGTCTCTTTTTTGAGAGTTTGTGACTTCTTTTGCTCAGTCATTTGCAACCTTTTTTGCAGAGATCTTTACCCAGAGTCCGTGGTTGGTTTGTGAAGTTGTTTTGATTGGTTTTTGATGTTTTTTGATGCTTATCACTCACTATTGTCTTGCTTAGAGCTTGAAACATTTTTTAGAAATGTGAAATTGTCTTTTCCAACTGCTTTTTTTCAGGACAGTTTTGAGTGATTTCTCTTTCTCCCTATCTTTTCTTGGATTCTTCTCTGCATTTTATTTGTGTTCCTTGAATGCTTGATTGGTTGTAGAATCCTTGATGGTGTTCTTTCTTGTTAGAACAAGTTTCTACTTTTTTTCTTTCATACCTCACTGCCTTGAGTGCATGTGTTGTTTGTAGCCCTTTTGCTTCGTGTCTTTTGCATCTGCATAGGACTCTTTCTCCTGATTGAAAGTAGTGGAGCATTGAAGGTTTTGTATTTACTTTCTATATACATCATAATCAAATAAAGAAGATAAATGCATTCTTTCTTTTGGGTAGTGAAACTAGCTTGTATTTGAAGTAGCGAAATTGCATGTTTTTTGGCATTTTGGGACATTGCGCATCTGGAATGATGAATGTTTTCTCCTTCTCGTAGCATGGATTTCATCGAAATGAAAATATTGCATATTCATCTCTTTGCATACATTTCGATTCGGTCAAAACACAATATTGTCTATGCCATTTTCCTTTTGAGTAACAACATCCTTAAACATCAAGCGCTAAACTAAAATTGATTAGACTTTTTTACATTTTCTAGTAGAAAAACTACATTAGATTAGTTGTAGGGCTTTGGAATAGGTGTGAAAGATAACTTTCCAAAATTGAAAACAAACATAGGATCTTGTGTTAGGGAGCGGTGAAATCCAATTGCTACATTTTGTCCTAGGAAACCCTTCTCACACAAGGGTCAAACCTGAGGTCGCATCGAGACTAGCAGCGTTACTCACCCTACTTTGTTGGTCTTGGTGTAGAGATTGCATGTATTATGGGGGTCACTTGAAGGTATACCCAAAATGATGAGGGGAAGACTTTCAATTTGATTTCGGGCTAGATGCCCTGCCCTTGCACATGGATCGGACTGTCGACTGTTTCCCCAGGAATCACTGTAGTAGTTGGTAACCTTAGTGGCCTATCTCTTTAGAGTCTTTGCACAAGGTGACTGTGGAGGGGAAAGTCTTCACCGTACCTGGAATCGACATTGGCTAGAATCACTCGGGAACCTTGGAGGGTATACCCACGATTATATGTGGGAGCTTGCACCAGGGTGTAAATCTGTTAAGCAGGTCGTCAACGTAACTTTTCCATCCGCTCTATCTCAATCCCTTCTTACTTTGTTCCCGTGATGTTGGATTTCATCACCAACTAGTGTGCTCATTGTGAGAAGGTTTTTTTTGCTTGCTTACTAGATTTTTAGCGTGTGCTATTTTTTATTCCTAGTCGAATCTAGGTTGGATCTTTATTTTTATGGCGTCAGTTCCTAGAATGACCAATGAAGGAACCCTTTTCCCAGGTGAAAACTTTGTTTTCCCTTCTTATGAAAACGTTGGTCCTCCTTACATTACTACTTTGAGCCTTCTAGGTCTCACAATTGGGTTACCAATATGGTTGTTTTCCACTCTGATGATATCGAATGTAGGTGCTTCAGATGTAAGCACACCACCCACACATCAACCTCATGTCGACTTTTCCCCTTCTTCACCCATTAAATCTCCTTCCCTTTCTCCTTCTTCGCCTAGTGAAAGCTCTAAAGAAAGTATCCAGGTTGATAAGAAGAAGAAGAAACGAAAAGAGAAGAAGAAGAAGAACCCAAAAATGACCAAGCCTCCAACCATATCAAATGTTGGATCCAAGAAACCAGCTACTGTTAATAGTACTGGGAGTGTTGATGAGATCGACACGACTACAAAAGAGAATGTGAAACCCAAATTCCCTTGCAGTCTTTGTAAGGGTGACCATTTTCTGTGGAATTTCCCTAGTATTCCCAAGGTATTAGAAATTTGGTCCTCCACGTCATTGGCATCTGCTGGTCATTCTGGTGATACCCCGTCAACTAGTGACATTAAGGTTGTTAAGAAGAAGACAACTTTCAAATTCCCTTGCATGTTATGAAAAGGTGGCCATTACTCTCACCTTTGTCCTCGTATGGATGAGGCTTCTTCTCTTTTGGAAAAGTTTCAACTTCCAACTGGTTATCGTAAGATTCCCCCCAACGCATCGTTAGTTGATGGAATGGTCAATCTGGTTCCATCCCTGGTCAGTCCGGTTGATCATGTGGTCAATATAGTTTCATCCTCGGTTGAACCATTAACCAAAGTAGCTGATCCAGTTCCATCATCGATCAGCCCCACTTTTCATCTGAAAAGTGAAACCCAAGTGACTGATCCAGTCCCATCATCTGTCAATCCCACTCCTCCTCTGACGAGTGCCAAAGGGGTTGTTTTGGTCCCTTCATCGGTCAGTCTGATTGATCATGTCATCAATCTGGTCACGTCCTTAGTTGAACCAGTTGACAAAGTGATTGATCCGATCCCATCTTCAGTCAATCCTACTCTCTTGTTAGAGAGTGAAACCCAAGCGATCGATCTGTTTCCACCTATCAACCCCATTCTCCCCTTGGAGAATGAAACCCAAGTGGTCGATTTGATGTCATTATCAATCGATCCTACTCTCCCACTAGAGAGTAAACTCGATACTGCCCACATTTTTCTCGTTGATACAGAATCTACCATGCTGGCAGGAATTCCTCCTTCTTCTGTGAAAGCCCCTCCAAGTAATGAGGCCATACTTTTTGATTGGGGTGTGCTAATTGGACCTCATCTTCCCTCTCATATTCCTTTCAATATTATAGGATAGGTTTGTGGTTAGGTCATTCCTCAGACACTGATAGATGAAGGTTCGTTCATTAGTATTTTTTCCTCTATTGCTTGGCAAGCTTTGGGTTATCCTCAGCTTGTGCCGGTTACCCAGACTATGTTTGCTTTTAACAGAAGAACCAGTCACCCTTTAGGGATCCTTCCTTATTTTCCTGTAACTTTCAGAGGGAAAACTATCTTTATTGATGTTATGGTAGTCCAGGACCCCTTGGATTTCGATTTACTCCTTGGGCGATATTATGTCTATGCCATGAGAGCTATTGTGTCCACTCTCTTTCATGTGATATATTTCCCTCACGATGGAATAATGGTGACTATTGATCAAATTTCATTCGTTGGCCCTAAATTGACCATCAACCCAATGAACTCCCTAAATAGGTCTTATATGCAGTCGGTATCACCCCTGCCACAGGTCAATTATGTGGTGTTATCTGCCATGCCTTCAACTTTCGATGACTTAGATCCAGTAGTTGACATGGTGATCTATTCGGTAGGGCTATTGGAGCCTGATTTCCTTACCCTTATCACGGACCTCGACATGTGTTCTTTCTAGAGTGATTTTCTTCCATTCAGTGAAGATCTCTTGGAGGCCATGACCGAGTTTTGTCCCTTGCCATGGTGTCCTTCCAGAGCATTATCCTCTTGGAAGACATGATCAAGAAGAGTCCATGAGCATAGTTTTGCTTCTCTGTGGCAAGATCATTAAAAAATGAAACAAAAATCATGAGCATAGTTTTTCTTCTCTGTGGCAAGATCGTTAAAAAATGAAATAGAATTCACGAGCATAGTTTCGCTTCTTTGTGGAAAGCTCGTTAAAAAATGAAACATAAGCTATGAGCATAGTTTCTTTTCTCTGTGGCAAGATCGTTAAAAAATTAAAGAGAGGCCAAGAGCATAGTTTTCCTCTCTGTAGCAAGCTCGTTAAAAAATGAAATAGAGGTATGGGGACTTAACCCGGAGCCTTGAGCATAGTTCTTTTTCTTGTGTCAAGCTCGTTAAAAAATGAAACAATCACCTCTCTTGTCAGGTCGAGTCTTTCATCATATCTTGTAGATGTCGAGTCGAGTCTTTCATTAGCTCTCATATTTGAACCTTCTTTTCATCCACCTGTATCCTTTTTCTCCATCTAGTACAAAAATTGGTGAAAACCTCAAAGTCGGTGAATGAATTGAAGCTTGGGGGGGCATGTCTCCAATCTTTGATGATAGTTCTGGAGTTAAGCCACTAGCTTTTCAAGTTGGGGGCATAGCGATCTTAGTCGTTTTTCCTTCTTGTGCTCGTAAATACATGAGAATGTAATCGAGTATACTTTTATCACTTTTTTGGACTCGTATGGATATATGAAAAAGGAATCCATTGGAGTCATCTTTAAGCTCTTTTCAGAATCTCTAAACATGAAAACATTGCCAAGTGATCTTGCTTCTTGTCCCACTCGTTAAAAGGTTTGAAAGGGCATCTTTCGAGTGATAATTTATCTCTTTTTCAGCCTCGCAAGACTAACATTAAGAAAAAGGACAATACTAGAGTCTTCTTTAAGTTCTTTTCAGACTCTCTAAAGATGAAAAATCACTGTGTTTTCCTTCTCTGGACTCATTAAACAATCATACATTGAAGGGCCCATACGGGACCGAACCCTTACTTCTTCCAGTTCATTAAACAAAGGAAGATGGACTCACCAAAGGTGATTTATATCGAGCATGTGTTACCCTCCTCGAGCCAGTTAAATTTAAAAAGAGGTACTCGTCTATCTAGATGGGGGACAAAATTGAAAGAAGCAAGCCAAGTAGTTTTTTAGAACATTACCAGTAACTCTTATGGTCGCCCTTGAACATGGCATTTTGTCTTTGCATACATTTTAATCCATTGAACCTTTGCATTGAACCAATCCTCTGATTTTCTTTACTCCTTTGGGTCACCCGACGAAAGTCACCGTATCCATTGCATCATCATTTTTTGGTCAATGTCATGTTTCTGTCGTTGTGCCTCAGAGTTCAAGGGAAGTTTCTGCCTCAAGAGTCAACCATCACAAATATCCTGTTTCAAATACCCGTGTCAGTCCATGTTCATTTGATTCAACAAATTACATCTCTATGTCAGTTTCATGTCGTTGATGGGGGATACCTTAAGGCCCTCCTTCGATGAGTTTGTTCCTATCGACTTCATCACATTATCCAGTAACTAGACTTAGAAACCAGCTAGTACCTTGGGACCTGCATGACTCAATGGTAGGCCTCCTCACTTCCAACAGTGGGTTTACATAATTGACGCCTGATCGGGTGATTCCACGAATGTTCGAATTCATCTCATATATTCACATTTGCTGGAATGTACTAGGGTACCTTGGGAATCATTGACATCAATGGTGATTTCCCTTGCACTTGTTAACGGTTTACCTCATTGACTAGTAATCAAGTGGTTTCTGCCATGTTCAACATCAGGACATCTATCCACATGGTTAGACTCATACCACATCGGGATCGGTAAGAATACCCTAGGTTGAGTGATCACTCTGATATATACTTTGCCCAGGTTGGGACAGAGTTTCTTTTGAAGATTGACACATATACTGTTATATAGATCCACTTTGTATTGGTCTGTGGCTATGTCTTGTTGTCTCATAGATCCACTGTGTATTTTTCATGGCTACGATCAGTTCATGTCATGGGAGTATATATCCACATTGTATCTTTGGTGGCTATACATTTTTTGTTAATACAATTATGGATCCGTAGTGTAGTTTATGGCGGCCATACCTTGCAAGTATTTATCACCCAAGCATAGGTATGATTGCCTTGGGTTTGAAACATGTCATAATATTTGTTTGATGGTTTTGTGCAGCTTCTTCCAGGTTCTTCGAGTCCATACCCTTTCTTGAAAAAGTCTACAAAGTACTTCAGTGATCAGTTCTCGTCTTCTAACTTCGTACTTTGGGGGGCAATCTATTACACATAAAAATTACTCACTTCAATAGTGTCACAAGTGTCGTCATTACAAGTGTCGCAAGTGTCGCATCTTGACCATAAGTGTCGCAAACATCGTACTTCCATATTGCTTATGTCATGCCTCTAACGACATCACAGGGACACTTAATACACCCTCAAAGAATGGTTTTAGAAGGAGAAATCATTTGATGAAGAGTACAAAGCATTTTCCATGAATAAAACCACTCAAAAGTCAATTTTGGAGGCCAACGCTCCCCTACCCATTGTTAGTGAGTGCCAATGCTGCCTAGCCTTCTTTGGGGGAGCATTCTAAGCACTCTGTGCACCCTTATGGGGGAGTGCTGAGATTTTTTAGAGAAAAATTGGGCAGCGCTCCCCTAACCACTGTCAGGGAGTGCCAATGCTCCCTAGACTTCTTTGGGGGAGCGTTTCAACACTCTGTGTACCCTTTTGAAGGAGCGCTAGGATGTTTCAGGAGATCTTTGACTGTTGAAAAAAATCAGGGAAAAATCCCCCTCATCTCTGGAGTTGGTTGGATTTGAATCTGAGGTCAAGGCTACATCTTAGGGAGGATCCACAACTGATGGAGAATAATCCTCAACCTATCCCAAGAATATCTAAGGTGGTTGGGTCTCTCCAAGCTTATATAAGGAGGCCTTCTCATGGTGAAAAGCATGTGGAGTTTTAGAGATACCAAACTTATGATCTCATGAGTGGTATTGATAGAGACATTGTAAGGCATCAAAATTACGATCTCATAAGGGAGATATCATTGAAGCATCATCATTCTGTGTGTGGATTATTTGAGCAAGGGTTTGGACAAAGAGAGCTTGGTGAAGCAGTTGCATCTACATCATGGTTGTAAGCACTTTTCTTTGTTTTCATTAATATAAATATGTGATTGGCGTGTTTCCTTTAAGTTTGTGTATGTTTCATGAACTTGTTTTTTTGATAGATCTATTATGAACCTAATCATGGTAGAGTAGGAAGTATGTTTTGTTGTTGTTTCTCATTGGATTGCAAGACCTTCTGAAAGACTTGGAGATCAAGATCAGCTTGGATCAAGCAAGGACAAATGTCGGTAAAGGTATTTACCTTTCCCTCTTCTTCTTCCTTGAATAGTTTAGCTTCATGAAAAGGAATGTTAGTGTCCACATTAGCACCTTTCTGTCTTGGTTATAGGGGTCTAGTATCCAAGAGGAAATCCACTTGTCTGCAGGGGGATTCTCCTATAACAACAGTCCCCCTTCGCTCGAACTCTATCATACGATTGTTCATGTCTTGTACTAGTTGTAAGAGGGTGAACATGTCCGTCTGTCTAACTGATTCTCCTTGGGGAAGAACTGTTATTTCAAGATTTTCTTCATTCTCTGAACAAGTATGCAGAGAGGAACAGAGATTATCAATGGATTTTTACTCAAGCCTATGATGGTAGGGGGAAGGCAATGAATTGTATTAATGCATGAAAGTGGCTTGGTTATGAGGGCGGACGAGTTCAAAGATTTGATTGTATAACTTGGTGAAACACAAGTTGAAAGATTTGATGGTCTCACCATCCTTGTAGGTAACGTTATTGTATTCCATTAACTTCTTAGCTGGGCTTTTAGATTGCCCATAAGTGGATCTGAACCAATAGATTAAATCCTCCCAAGAAGACAGAATCTTAGGAGGAAGTACAAAGAAGTCGGCCTCAGCCTTTCCTTCCAAGGAATTGACGAATAAGCACATGCAAGTGTCATTTTCATTGGCTCCTATGTTATGACAAGCATTAGAAAATGCTAGTAGGTGTTCGTTTGTAGTGATAGTGTTATTTCCTGAGAACCTAGGAAGATGCTCCTTGAACTTAGGGAGTGGACAATTAGCAGGTGTTAAGTTAAGGGGAGAGGACACATGCGATGGAGTGGTTGTGGCATCTTCTTCAAACTGAAAAAGCCCATACTTTTTAATGAATTTGGCAAGGTTTGTGGTAGATTGAATAGGTGTATGGTCACTATATAATCTACCAATCACTGACGAAGAGGAAGAACATATCATACCACCAGAGCCACCACTAGATTCCATCTTGTGGATGGTAGATGAGGGAAAGAAAGAAGAACTGGATGAATTAGACAAGGTTCTCCTCAGAGAACTTTGTTGGGAAAATAACAATGTTCCTTCTTCCTATTTCAACAATAGGATTGATTTCAGGTGATAAGCCTCTTCTTCTCCTAGAAGCACGAGAGTCTAAGGACATGAAAGAAAGGCCAAAACTGAAGAAACTGGAGGTCACTGCTGATTTCTAGGTTGTCTACGTCTAGCTTCCAATCGTTCTTGTGCACTAATATCTTATTCAATTGCTGCCAAAGAATGGTTAAGCTCAACACGGGTATTGGCAGTGTCTAAATGGCGTTAAACAAGTTCAAAGAAATGCTGGTCTGATCTTGAAGACCGAGCTCAATATTGGGATGCCTTGCAACATGCACAATCATTAATAAATAAAAGAGTCAAAGAACTAATATCATAAAAATAGATATATCGATGAAAATCGAGTATAAAAATTAACTAGAGAGATATTGAAGATCTCCTCAATACGGTCTCCAAATAAATGTTGAGGAAAAGATATGAAATGATCTTACTCAAGAATTTTCAGATTTTGCTTGGCTAAAGAAAAATAGACGGGAATGTCACCCTAGGTTTATAGCCATCAAAAATAAAATCCTAACTCACAAGCATCAATTACAAGTGCTTAGGCTAGTCTTTTTCACAAATAAAAGCTTGCTGGAAAATTCATTTTTATATAGTTTTCTGAATATAATAGTTGATGAAAACAAATGTAAAGACATAAGTAAGACACCAAGATGATAATCAAGACATATGATACATAAAGAAATCCTTTATTTCATTCCAATTCACCAAAGAGGCATTTTCTTTACAAAATCTCATACATAAATTTTGGACCAAAGTCAAACTTAGACATCCCCGATGGAACATACAAAAGGACCTCTGATAGAAAACCAAAAATGAACTCTAAAATCTATATCAACTTGCCACATATTGCTTCCCACTTGAATCTGCACAATATCCTTTGTCAGTCATGAAAACTAATTCACAAACAGACAAGTCTACACAGACTATCAAAGATATATCAACACCTCTGAAAAACAAGTGTCTGAATGATGTAATTCAACACTGAATGTTGTTGTCTATAATAAAACCTTGCTATCATAAAAGAGAATTAGGCTTGTGATGAATTAAAGAATGAATGAAATCTGAACTATCTCAACATAAACTCAAAGAGAAAACCTTAGTATGTTTCTGCTTCTATCCTCTCTTTGTTCCTACCTTTCCTTTTTCCTTTAAGCAAATTAGAATTGGTTGAAGTAGTTGAACCAACTCATTAGTTAAGTTAATTAAAAGACTTAACCAACTTTTAGTTAGGATGGAAATTAATAATCATAATAAGGGTTATAAATAAATAATAACTAGTAGGTGGGACCCCTTGTGACTTTGGTTCTTAACAATCATAACATACTAGTCAATTAAGAAAAAACACACATCCTTGTGACTCCCATCATCATTTGGCAATTTATCTCAATAATGTTTGCAATTATTTCCAAAATATATTACCAACATATCCAAAAGCAAGCTATACGAAAATCTGAATTCAACTGTTATCAACAATAAAAAAAAATAAAAATCCATATTTTCCAGTTTGTGAGGCAATCTTTCCCTTGCTGATGCTATCATCTTTTAGTTCTTCTAAACTTTCCTTAGGCTGTGTGTAATCTTTAAGCCTCATATTTCTAATCATATGAGAGCAATCGTCCTTCCAATGCACGTGGGAGGACATGGATTTACCAGAATTATCTAAAGATGCAGAAGGGGCAGTAGCGACTTTCTCTTCGAAAGAGGCATGGTAGGCCTCAGGTTTCTGCCTTTTATTTGAATAGCTCATCCCTGTATGCGTGATTGATTAGAAAATAGTCTTTTAAATAACCATACATGAAAACTCTTTAAAAATATGAAATATATTTTGTCTCAACAATATATCAGACCCATGCAATCCAATTCATACAGATTGTTTAACCATTCACCAATGAGTAGGGGCTGAACAAAAGGTTCTGGGATATGCAATGGGCTTGTATTGAGTGAAACATGATATAATGAGGTGGAAAAGAACGTGATTACTGCTCAAAGACAACAACAATCAACTGCAATGCAAACCAAAGAAAACATCACTGTGATACAACCAAGGAACTACGACTTCCAACTGTATTAGTACAAAATTCTTCTTGACTATAATCAATTTTAGAACAAGGAGTGAAAAATGAATGTGGGAAATGATGGTGGGAAAAAAAGAGGGCATTGTTCACAAAATTAATTAAGTAATCCATAAAACCATTCTGTAAGAAGAAATACACCAACCAAATGACCAATGTGATCCAAAAAACCACTACTGTGCATAATTCAAACAATTATGGGCATTAACTTGCTCACTATTTGAAATCAAATACTTAACACAATGTCATCAAACAAGACAGTGTGCATTCCACAAACATTTGTAGGGGAGTTTTGTTCCTCTTATTTATCCAACTAACATCTTATAACAATTATCAAATGTATAAAAAGTAACCATTTCCACTCTGTTCATCATCAAAATCAACCACTGCCCATGAATTATTCCAATCATCAAATACAAACTCAAATGTCATGCTTGATTTAGTCTTTTAATCATTTGATAATTGAATTGCCATGAAGTTATGCTGTCACAACATCAGTTCCAATCATTGTTAAAAAAAAGAGTATTCATTTAACATACAAAGTGGACAGTTAACACCACAATTCGTATTCAAACTTGCAAGATCTTGACTTGTCATTTAAACACCCATATAACAAATCACCATTTCAAATCACACTATGTTGTGAAATGCACAACCATTCGACAAAACACAAGTGTATTTCTATGACTGTACAGGTCCAATTTCCCTTGATGCTAACATTCAAAATGTTGGGCTATCCAACACAATGAGGCAACAACATCAAGCCCAATTTTACAAAATAATCAATCAAATCGCAATAAAGTCATGTTCAAAAACCCGTGACCTTTCCCAATGGCACAATCAATTAATATTGATAACAACACAATGGACAATCGTGCCATAATCACCACGATTGCACCATTCCCATTGAAAAATTTAAAAGACACAGTCACAATATCATTAACTCAACTTATCGTGTCGAGCTATCAATCAAATACAAAGAGGCATCAACAATATTTCTCAAATTAATGAAACTGCAACCAAACCATACTGTGTAAAAAACTTGTGCCCATCCTTGATGATGCAATCAATAACCATAACACATATAGTGGATGGAATTGCCATAGTGATCCCAGTTGCAATAACCATTTGGCCAAAAAAAACACATAGCTACAGTGATCATTTACTCATGGTGTAGGAACACCACACATACAAATGCATCACACGTGAAACATCATTAAACAATTGTAACTAATGCCAAGTTAACATCCCGATAACTTCAATGCAAAAGACAATGATTGTGTATCAACTCCAATATTCAATCAACCAATTCCAATGCTGAGCCTATTACTTGGACTGTCATAATAATCAACAGTCATACCTATCATGCTGTAGGAACACCACACATACCCACGCATCGACACAAAGCGACGTTGTGCCTTACTCAATTAAAAACAATGTTGGGTTATCAATTTATTTAAACACATGGACAACGAATATGTATTTTATTTGTCTTATTAACCATGCAGAGCTTATCTACTCAATCATAATAACAATGCACTAACCAGATACCAAAACCAACACCATTGTCCCACAATCAATGGGGCGAGCTAGTAACCAACTCTGTCAACAATACACACCAATCCATAATGACCAATAGTAAACCTAACAAGCCCCAACATTCTTCCCTATCAACCTTCGGACTCGAGGAGTAAAGGGTTTTCTCTATGAACCAACCCCGGGAGGCTAGAGTCAACTTCCCTCAATGGTGAAAACCTCCGAGACCGAGGGTGTACACATAGAGAAAACCACAATTCACTTGGTGGACATGGTGATGAATACTATGACATGAGAGACTATGAACAGAGGAGTAGAGATCCACCTTGTCCTTGTAATGATACTTTAGCACACACAGGGTATAGCCCTCGTGGCTCCCCAGTCAACCAATTACAATGATAAGGTGAAAATAGAGCCGAGAAGAAGCAATATAAACCACTGCACGACCATTGGAAGCATGAAGTAACCCCAATACCCAAGTGAATGAAGCGCAATGGCACAAGGCGTTCAAACTCATTAAAACCCTAGAAAAACCAAGACTGGGTATGGTGATATAATGTGTGAAAGCATTGTCCAGTCTAGACCAAATGAAACCCTCCACTAAACTGGCAAGGATGACAGATAGCCTTTATGGCTGCTAATACTCAGAACGACCCAATACATTGTAACTTCAAACATTATCACAGAGGAAGCCACCAACGATTCATTCCAAAAAAATCACAATTTTACACAGTTGCCATACTTAAGGAAAAACACAAACCCATACATCCGAGCCAATATCTAATTCATAACCAGAGCATACTCATGGATGGAAAAAAAAGACATACCTGTAATCAAAGCACCTTAAAATGTGAGCTCGTCGAGTGGTTTCCCCTTTGCTTGAAATTTGGAGCAGAACCACAGCACCACAGTTGAACAATAGTTGATTAGGGTGGCGACCAGTGGAGGGAGTAAGGGTGACATGTAGTAAATGCACGTTGCCTCTGTCCCCAGTCCATTAATTCATTTGTATATGCCAACAAGCTTCCCATTAACACAATTAATCAAACCATGTATCGAAACCATCACCCATTAAAACTAATAGCACGACCCATATCAAAATTATGCCATAACATAATCACCACTTCATATGACCCAATAAAATCGCATAACCATTAGCATCTATCACTTTACCAAACGTGCCACCCACATCATATCTAACTTATGCCATAACATAAATCAACCATGTTCTATATAACTCAACAAATCACTTAACCATTAGCTTATGGCTAGGTTTAACAACGACCATTTAAACTCCAATGCTTGCATAGTAGTATGTTTGCATAGTTTAATTCCTTTGTATTTTGTTGCATTGCTTTCATTTCTTTCCAATTGCTTGTATGTGTTGTTGCTAACGTGTTTATTCTGTAGGTCTCCTAATAATAGATCCCATAACAGATAGAATTGATAACAAAGGAAAACATAGGCTGTTGTAAAATAAAACTTGAGCCTAGAGCAACAGAAAAAACATGGAACATGCCTTATCCATTGCCAATAAACCAAGATGTTATCACCATGAAAGCAGTGTCGAACAATAGCATGACATAAAATAAGAACCATACCTGATCTCCAATCTACAAGGGGGTCCCACCTACTAGTATTATTTAGATTTTATAATAATAGGCTTTAGCAACACTTTGTGGGCAAAACTTCGTTGTGATTTTAATCGTCAACAAGGATCAAAACTCAATGGGCATGGGGCTCATGACATACAAGGGTTTGTAGTGTCTCACTCATGGATTCCTTTGTAGAGGGTGTGTGGAACCTTCGTTTGCAATGCAATTTTTTCCAAGCCCATCGTTTTTCCATTATTTGTTTCTTTCATGTTTTTAAGGATGAGTTGAAGGCCACTATCCTGGCATGGTGTCTAGATAATGGAAGTGTCACTCACAAATACTTTTTCAAAAATGAGAACGGTGACTCGTGATGATACCCTGTTTCTCTCAGTTGTGCAACCGAGATCCACTACTCTGGCTTGGTGCCCAGATGATGGTAGAGTCATACCGCTAGATATCCATGATCATGATAGGTTGGATTTTGATGAGACCTATCCTCCAACTAACCCCCTACGCATTATTTTACTCTTGTGGGTCCCCCTTTTCTTACAGATAAGCGTTTTATTTCTTTCTTGGGCGATCTCTTGGAGAAGCATCTGGAAGGTTTATACACATGCTTTTATCTTTTACTGAACAACAATATCTCTGGGCCTTTAGTCCCTTCTTCCCATAGAATGAGGGACAATCGCTTCTTGGGTCAATACACCCTAAAATACCAAGAGACAAGGAAATGGGGGGTTTAAGTGATGAAAAGTGGTAAGTATGGTTGGGAACAATACGATGGCTCTTCAAGAGAGTTCCTAGTAGAAAACCAATTCCCAAGGAAGATCGCTTACTAGGAAACAATGTCAACCACCAAGGTGAAACAGGGAAAAACACATAATGTCCAAGCATATGTCATGAAATCTAAAGCAGTCTAAGATACAACATACTCAAATGCCTCAAATATTCAAATGAAACTCACCATAATACCTGGATTGTACCTCATGCAGCAAGGCCCAGTGCCTCTTCGAAGCCAGCTGGAGTGGTGGATGACATCTGAAAATATATGACCTCTGTGGTGGTGATAAGGGTCTCCATTTGTGCAATTGGATATTTATGATCTTGTAGTGTCTCGACACTCCATGTCTGCATCCTCAAGGCATCGAGACATAATCTCCTTAGTTATCCCACAAAATGGGGATAACATATGGCTCCTACTTGGGGACATGTGCTCACTGTAGAGTGCATGAGAACTGCAACATCTTCTAGTGTACCATCGCATGCCAAAACTCAAAAAAAAACATCAAAGCATATAGGGTGGTGCTATCACCCTTCGTCTATATACATAAAAATGAACACTAATCTAGAAAAGAAAAATTTTGACATTTTTCAAAAACTTATAAACTAAGCATGAAATCAATACGCAAGTAGAGAAAAATGAAATATGAAATGCATCTAAACTAATATGAGAAATCAATATGAAATGCAAGAAATGAAAATGAATTACCTACTTTCCTGGGGCCTTGGGGCCCTGAAGATCAGGTGATGGGTGATCTTAGGTGAAGTCATACAACCAATGCAACCAATTGATCATCCCATCAAAGTATCTCCCCCTATGCTTGATTATGTTAAAAAAAAAAGATAAGTCAAGTACGTAATGATCATGAGCATAAATAGATATACAATCATGAAATGAAATGAAACTCATGGAGATGGGTGGGAGGTATAAAATCATGCTGAAAAGAATGTTCGCAACCCTGTTCATGCAAGGAAACCTGTCTGAAATGAAATCCACAACCCCAATCATTCCATCTCTAAAGGGGCCTAGTATATATAGACAAAGCCTCATCCTCATCCTCCTGAACATGATCGTTTCTTTCTAAAGACCGAGAAAATATGAGAGGTCCTAAGAATACCTCATGATTTTCCTGAGAAGAGTAAATGAGGTAAGGGACATGCTGAGGTCTAGGAAGAGAAAATCACACCCTCTTTATCTTCAAATCCCTGTAGAAATATTAAATATGAAAGTGCTTCCTCTTTGTAGAGTGAGCCTCTGATCGCTCTGAGGTGGCCATGTTATGGATTTCCTCCAATACCTAGGATGAAAGTGGTTGAGAGTCCTCAAATAAATCTGTAATCATGTCATCATAAGGCTCCCAAATAGATGAATCATGTATGCATGAAAAGTATTCCTATGAAAATAACAACTCAAACCCCTTTTCTTGAGGGCTACCCTCAATGTCGTAAATGGGGTCTTTATCGAAAATTAGATGACCAAAATCCCACCTGCGTTTGCCAGTCTGTATGAAAGTGTCTATATGCTCATCAACCATATGTAAAGGTTCTCTCATAAGACCATCAACAATAGTGACCATCTCTTTGTCTTCGTGTGCATGAGGAGTATAAACATGGACGTCTTCAACAAGCTCCTCAAATTCACCAGGAGGGAGCAAAGATAATGATGCCTCAACATGTTGCGCTTCATCAGGATTATTTTTTCTCTTCATGGGCATGCTCCTCTATTGCCTCTTCATCACATGAGGCTTGATTCTTAATGCAGGGTGATTTGTGTGACCTTTTCCAGAAAGATCCACCACATCCAAGGGTTCCTCTAACACCTCTTCACTTCCAAATTCATTAAATAGAGTGTCATCAAGATCTAAAAAAGGATAAAAAATTATCATGTTCTCTTCTTGATGTGTGGGAGGAACAAAGGCCTGGATGTCTTCATCAAATGGAAGGGAAGATATGAACACTTCTTCTTCATCAAATTTGTCATCTGAGTCTTCATCAGAACAATATTGGCAACTTTCTTCATATATTTGTTCTTCAAGCACCTCTTCATCGTCAAGGGAAAGAAATAAATCTTTTATGCAATTCATCATTTCCTAAGTAGCTTGATTAGCATCTTTTTCCTTTTCCATCAGTAAAAATTCCATCTTCGAGTCATAACAAGTTCTGGATGAGGTTTCATCCCATCGTTCTATAATTCCATTGGCTGAAAGGACACCTCAATGGAGTTTCCAGGTGAGATCAAGTCTTAACGAAGGAGGGAAAGGGGGAAAGGTGGGTTCGTGGAAAGTGGAGTCACCAGACAAGCTTCAAGGGAAACTTATCAAGGGTGAAAAAGGGAACGCTATTGAATGGAGTCGCCATGAAAGCTAAGGGATAGAGGCTTTGGGAGGGAATCTTCCCAAAATGTCGTTAAGGTACAAAGAGGATTCAAAATCCTCCCTGGAAATGGCACCAAAATTTTATCACACAAGTTGTAGGTTGGGAAAAGCTCAACCCAACCACCAAAATGGAAACAACTAAGGGAAACTATACCCAATGTCACCTTGATATAGGTCCCACACTTCAAGGGTGACTAGGTCACTCCAAGGAGGCGATCCCGGTGACCTTGGGGGAATTGAGATGGATGGAAGGGAAGGAAGAGGAGTACCCTCGTAAAGGTCAATGATGGAAGAGGAAAGTGGCTTTGGTGACTCATCTCCAGGTTTTCTAAGGTTTCCAAATCTTTGGATGCCTACAAATGGTGTTTGTACCTACCCGAGACACAAGAAAAGCCACACATGCATATAGTAATGTTAGGTGGACAAGCAAGTTAATATTGCTATCCCTAATTGCAAAAATGATAAATGATATATATAAACACATAAAATATAATAAGGGCTGTGTTGGATTACTAAGAGGGGGGGTGAATTAGTAATAGTGAAATCTAATCATTTTTAACCATATAATTCAAGTGTTATATCAATGTAGCATTATCATCCAATATTTGCAGAGTAAATAAACAATGAACAAATGAACAATCATACACATACATAGTACACCAATGTTTTTACATGGAAACCAAAAGCGGGAGAAAACCACATAATGTTTTTTCTTATATGTCTTGAATAATTACATTCATTGGAAGCACCAACTTCCTTTGTTTTCCAGCTACAATTGGAAGGAGGCTCCAACCCCCTAGTTTCTCAGGCTACAACCTAAGGGAAGATCCAACTACCCAATTCTCTGGCTACAACCAGAAGGATGCTACAACCCCCTATGTTCTCCAACTACAACCGGAAGGTGACTACAACCACCTTCCCTTGCCCCATCCAACCGCCCTGACATATAAGTAGAATGATGGAACCACTATCACACTATCACTTTGAGATATACTGTTGTAAACCTGTACCAATCAACCTGCACCAAACAACCTATACCAATAACCTGAACCATGCATCAACCATCCATCAAAATGTACCTCAACCTGTAATCAACCTGTACCATAAACAAGTGCATCAACCATGTACCAAGTATGTATCAATCATGTATCAACTACTCATCAACTATGAATCATCAAGATGTACCAACATCATCAACTATACACCTCATGTAGGTGCCAACTCATCAACTACTTGTCTCAACCATGTACCTCAACCAAAATACCTCATCAATTTCATCATTCAATCTGATTTGTAACTCTGTAATAGACTTGGTGTATATGATCACATACCTGCAAACCTTCCTTAACTTTAACAACAAAAGACTAGCATTTTCATCAAACTTTACTTTAGTCTCACATGACTAGTTTTGGATTAGTCAACAATCCTAACTTGAAATAATCATAACTATGTACCTGTAATGAATAAAGATCTAAAAATAGTATACAATTTTATTCAGTGTGTTTTATGCAATTCCTCCAGGTGTCACTACTTGGAACCTCTCTGAAAAGGAGTTATAGAAAAAATGGCATACCTTGTTGAATTATGTCTTATTCTAGAGACAAAACTTGTAGAGTGTGCCCCGCACAAAATTTTGTTGTATGGATCCAAAAATTGTACACAAAATACTACATACTGTACTTTAACCAACACATTTGGTCTTACGTAATTTGGATCTGTTATGAATAAGTTATGACGTTTTTACCCTAAACACCTGTTTTAGACTAGTTTCAGGACTAGCCACAAACCCTATTGTCCACAGAGTGTAAATCCAAAAATATGACCCACGAGATGAAATTCGTACCATAGCTACTTGGATATGTTTTCTCAATGGCCTCCCAATTTCACGGTCTGGATCATTCTAGAAAAAAAATTATTAAGAAAATGGTGAGATGGTCTGTAAATAACATACCTTAGAAAACATCATCAAAAGAATTTACCCCCCCTTGAATTTCAGCCTTCTTTACTTCACCTTCCCTCTGAAATTCGGCTTAGATATCCTTTGGTTACCTCAGTCACCTGTAGATATTCAATATGCTGAAGTGTGATTAAAATGAGAGAGCCTTGCCTCTTATTTATACTCTCCAAGTAGCTTCCTTAGAAGCATCTTTTAGGCCACTTTGTCCACATAGTCACCTATGTCCAACTTTTCCCAATTTGCCACTTGTCCATGCATCCAATAGCCAATTGAAAACTTAACCCATTTTCCCCATTTTAGGGTTAACCTTATTATAACCACTTCCCATAATTAGAAAGTTCTCCATTTACTTTATTATTTAAATAATCCTCCTTCACTTTGTCACTTCACTTTATTATTTAAATTATCCTCTTTGATTTTGTCACCTCATTTTATTATTTAAATAATCCTCTTTGACTTTGTCACTTCACTTTATTATTTAAATAATCCTCTTTGATTTTGTCACTTCACTTTATTATTTAAATAATCTCTTATTTGCAAGCACTTTGACTTCTTTGACCTATTGGGGCTTCAAACCAACATATGAGGGTCCTCCAACTTCGTAAGGCCATAAATCTCAAACTGTGAGGAGTTATGTGACATTCCACATACCACTAGAAATGGCATGAAATGTACTATCCATATGGAATAGTCTTACCTGCAAATATATCAAAACTCATACCATTATACATCAAACAAACTTGGGTCCATTACCCAAACCTTTGTGCTACTGGAATTCGCTACCAGACTTTCTTCAAGAGTTGACATCAATGACAACCAACCCAATTAATCAACAATCTCCCCTTGTGGCATTCATGGCAACACTTTGATGCAATACTGAGATCATATCACTCATGCTCCCCCTGAAACCATGCCTACATCTCTGTGACCAATGCTCCCCCTGGAACCATGCATATGTCCTCTGCATCTGATAAATCTCTCCCCCTTTGTCATCAATGGAAAATGTATCTTTCCATTCAGGTCTGCTCACCCTAACTGTCTAGTCTGATCTCCCAACCTAAACTGTCCTCTTTGTGGTGCTTCCTTGTGTACATCTAAGACATATAAGATAAGAATTCAAAATAATTCATTTTGGAGTAGAAATAACTCTGAGTCTCTGGCAGAGATACTCAAAGGCTTCCTGTGGAAGAGGTTTTGTAAAGATGTCTGCCACTTGTTCTTTTGTGCCCACATATTCGACTATGATGTTCTTTTCTGCAACCTATTATCATAGAAAGTGATACTTGATTGGAATGTGCTTCATCTTGGAGTGCATCATCGGGTTCTTTGAGATACTGATGGTGATTGTATTATCACAATAGATTGGAATGGGCTCATCATACTAAACTTGTATATCTGCCAGAGTTTGTTTCATCCATAGAACCGATGTACAACATGATGCTACTGCAATATAATCTACCTCGGCTGTAGATAAAGATACAGATGATTGTTTCTTGCTTAGCCATGATACTAAACACTCACCCAAGTAGAACGCTTCTCCACTGGTGCTTCGTCGGTCATCAATGCAACCTGCCCAATCTGCATTTGTGTAGGAAATAAGTGATATATCCTTTCCTTTTGGATACCATAATCCAAACTCTTATGTTCTTTTGAGATATATGAAAACCCTCTTCACTACTAATACATGTGATTCCTTTGGTGTTTCTTGAAATCGTGCCACCTGTCCAATTGCCTACATTAAATCTAGTTTGGATGCCGTGACATATAGTAGGCTACCAATCATCGACCTGTATTGCCTCTGATCTATATACTTTGAATCATCATCTTTGCTCAACCTACAACTGGTTTGCATGGGAGTGTTAACTGGTTTGCAATCTTCCATTCCGAACCTCTTTATCATTTCTCTGATATACTTGGTTTGAGAAATAAAAATTCCTTGGTTGCTTTGACGTATCTGAAGACCAAGAAATAAGGATAGTTCTCCAGGTAATGACATTTCAAATTCATTTTGCATGTCCTTTGCAAATTTCTTGATGTAGAGGTTTTTGTCTGCACTTCCTTTTCTCAACCATGCCTAATGTAGATATTTATCGAGTCTAGAGTACCATGCTCTAGGAGTCTGTTTTAGACCATACAAGGTCTTCTTTAATTTACACACATAATCTGCGTTCTCTGACAACTAAAATCCTTCTGGTTGTTCAATGTAGACTTCTTCTTCAAGTTTCCCATTCAGAAAAGATGATTTTACGTCCATCTGATACCCTTTAATATTTTTGGAGCATGCATAAGCTAAAAGCAATCGGATTTCTTCCATTCTAGCAACTGGGGCAAATTTCTCTTCAAAGTCGATTCCTTCAACCTGTGCATATCCTTTACATACCAATCTAGCTTTGTTCCTTGTAACATGTCCATATTCATTCAATTTATTCCTGTATACCCACTTTGTGTCGATCACATTCTTATCCTTTGGTCTTGGAACCAATTCCCAAGTGTCATTTTTCTCTATTTGATCCAATTCTTCATCCATGGCCTTATTCCAAAATTCATCCTTGTTGGCCTCTTCAAAACAGGTTGGTTCAATTGTATATGAGAGTGCTAGGTGTGTTTGTTCTGGTGAACATATTCTTCTTCTAGTCTCAACTCTTGCATCTTTGTTTCTGATAATCTGATCTGAAGGATGATTCTTCTATACTCGTCTGCTAGGTGTCTTTGGAGGCACTTGCTGAAATTTCTCTTCTTCTTCTGTTGGATCCTCTTCATCTTCCCCTTCTACTTCTTTTTCATCTTCTGCTTCTTCTTTGTAAAGTTGTTCCATTGATTCATTTTATTCTTCCTTTAATTCTTGTCTACATGTTTCATCAATTGTTACATTGAGTCTTTCCACAAATTTGTTCAATATCAGGTTGTAACACTTGTATGCTTTCCTTGTACTTGAGTAACCAACAAGTAGTCCTTTGGCCAAACGAGAGTCAAACTTTCCCATTCTCCCATATTCTCTTTTGACGTAGCATTTTCTTTCAAAAACTCTGAAGTGCTTCACATTTGTTGGTATTCCTTTCCATAGCTTGTAGTGAGTTTTGTAAGTGTTGTTTATGAGAATTACTATGTTTTGAATGTGAACTGTTGTATGCACTTCTCGTGTCCAAAATATATCTGTCAATTTGGAATCCATTAGCATTGTTTGAGCCATTTCCTGTACTATCCTATTCTTTCTTTCAACAACTCCATTTTGTTGAGGTGTCCTAGAAATAGAGGATTGCCTTTTTATTCCATGCCTATTGTAGTAGTCCATAAATTCCTTTGAAGTGAACTCTCCTCCATTATCATATCTCAAGCATTTGATTTTTGAATCCATTTCATTTTCAACCATTTCCTTGTAGACCTTGAATTTTTCAAAAGCTTCTGACTTATTCCTAAGAAAAAAAACTACAGTCATTCTTGTATAATCATCAATTAATAACATAAAGTATTTCTCACCTTTTAATCCCTTTGTTGTAGTTGGTCCAACTAGAACAATATGCACAATTTCTAGTGGTATTGTTGTTGAATATTCTTTTGATTTAAACCTGGTCTTTGTTTGCTTTCCTTGTTGACAATGCTTGCATAAAGTGTTGGTTGGTTTCATGATCTGTGACATTTCTCTAACTTCTTCCCTTTTGTTGACTTTGAAAAGGTTATCAAAATGTATGTGACCCATTCTTATGTTCCATAGCCAACTTTCATCTTCCTTTCCTAGGAAACACTTTTCATTTCCAATTTCACTTAATACATATATGTTGCTTGAAGTTCTCGCAGTTGTTGCAATCAATTTTCTTGAACCTTATTTTCTTATCTCACACTTTTGTTAATTGAAAGTAACTTTATGACTGTGGTCAGACATTTGGCTCACACTTAGAAGATTATGTTTCATATCTTCTACTAGTAGAACATTTTCTGCCTTCGTATTCTTGTTCCCAATTCTGATTGTGCCTTTTCCAATGATTTGAGTTGAATCATCATTTCCGAAGGAGACTGATCCATCTCTTTCCTTTTTTAATGTAAGAAACCTGTCTCTATCACCTGTCATTTTTTTTGAATAGCCACTATCAACATACCAATCACATTTCTTCTGCTTATCTTGTAGAGCGAGTGTGCATTCTTCATTGCTATACTGATTATGCTTTCTTATCCATGTCCTTTTTTGAGGTTCATGTCTATGACTGTTGTTGTTCTGTTGTGGTTCTCTAGGAGGCACTGTCATTTTGCAATATTTGGCCATGTGTCCAAAGTTGTTACATTTGTAGCAATCCACTTCAGTGCTCAAAGATTCAAACCTATTTGTTCCACATTATTTTGGTCACCCTAATGATAATTTCACAAACATGTGTTCAGGCTCCCAACATGTCTTTTTTCTTGAGAAAAGAAACTTCTTTCCTCCTATACAATACTTCTTTTTAGAAAGGGTCTACAGGCTGCATATATTACACAGTGCAGAAATCTATGATTTCTGCAGGTTACTCTATAGCTGGCCCGCAGGATTTCTGTAGGCTGCTATATAGGCAGGGTTCAATGACGTTCCAAAGCTAAAAGAGGAAAGAGGTTTCACTAAGTTTCTAGAAGGGGAATATTATAGAATGTGAGGTGGCATCCATATGGTTGAAATCCTACTGGTTTCTCTAATTTGGTGGGATCATCCTCATCCCTTTAACCACTTCACCTTATCCTATATAATCATGTGCTTCTCATGAAAAAGGTTAAGCAAGATTAAGCAGAGAATTGATGAAAGAATAGGCTGAAGACTGTGTGAAGAATTCTGTTCCTAGTGATGCTTGAGGCCTCCATTTGTTTATCAAGATTTTGTGGATTATATTCATGCAAATTTCAGAGCAAGTGTATGTGTGTGTTGGAACAAAGGACCATAAAAAGGGAACTTGCAACATCAAGACAATTCAGTTGTATATTCTACTTTTCATTAATATAATACAGTAGCATGTCTCTTTCCCATAAAATAATTAGTATTTTATTACATGATTCCTTGATCACATGTTTAGGTTGTCATTGAATTATACTATTGCTGCTTTCACATTGGTTGGTTTGTGTTATTGCAGATCTGAATCCACAAGAGCACTGGAGTGAAGCATGGACAACAAATATATAAGGAAGTGATTCATAAGGTATGTTATCTATTTCTCCTTTGGTAGTAAACTCAATGATCACAACTTAGGGAAAGCGTCTTGTTCCGTCTCGTTTTGTTCTAGATCCAGGTTGATCTAGGGGGATTAGTTCATGTTTGCATCTACCGATTTACCCAATAAAAAAATTGGCGACTCCACTGGGGAAGAACAACTTGTTTGTGGTTTTTTGTTGGCCATTTGCTTTTGACCTATTCTTTTTACTTGAAATCAATCTCTGAGTCTGTGGGAGATCCATTCAGACTCTCTTGGTTTGAAAGTCCACTTAGATGTTTTGCCCTTTTCTCCAAATTTCTTGATTTTTCAAACACTTCTGCACTGCACCTTATAGATAGCCTGCTGAAACCTTTGATTTCCACACCCTAGTAGTTTATTTCAACGCGAGATTTCCGCACCCTGTCTATTTCTTGCCTGCAGAAACTCTTCATTTCCGCATTGTGTTATACTGCCAGCCTGCGATGGCGTTTGAGAAATTTTTTGGGTTGGGTTTTGGCCTCTGTTGATGCCCAGCTTTTCTTTTGTCAGATGGAAAAGGATTTTTAATGCTAGTTCTTGACTTTTTCTGACTGTTTAAGCTTGCTCTTGATTGGTTTTGGAGATCGAACACCTCTCTTTTGATCTTTTTCCAATTTTTGTTTTTGATTTTTATTGACAAGGGTATAATCTTTGGATTTGTGTCTGAGTGCTTGCTCGATTAAAAATCTTCGATTGGATTTGAAGTTTTAGGTTGGTTACACATTTTGGATTGCTTAATGACCAGAAATTTTTTTATTCACATTTGAAGAAACATTTTCTTGTCATTTTTTATTTTTATCTCCATTGAAAGATCGATTTGGGCGCTTGTTGAGTGTTTTATTTTCATTGATTGGTTATCCTTTCTCAATTCCATCCCTGTTTTGGTTTTTGAAAGGAAAAAATTAAAGTCTTTCAATCTTTTAGGTAATCATTTATACAGAAAATATTGGCATTCAAAAAATTGAAAAAGAGGACGAATAGTGAAATTACATTGTTGATGATTGTTTGGTATTACATTCAAAGAAAATGAATTGTACGTCGTAGTTCACATTGTTATAGAAAAATACCTTCTCCCTACTGTAGATAGAATTCATCGAATGAAATTTTGCATCATTCATTTCTATTTGCACGTTATTGGGTCGAAGTCTTACACAACATTGGTTTCATTCCTGTCTACCTCTTGAGTAACAATAGCCTCTAAAAAACATTGCGAAATTTAAAACTCAAGTAGTAAATCTTATTTTTTAGGGATCTTTTACACCAACATTAGCTAGGCTAGAGCTTTGGAATAGGCAGTGAGACACACTCTCCAAAGCACAAAACACACAATAGTATCTTGTGATAGGGAGTGTTCAAATCCATTTGCAACATTTTGTCCTGGGAAGCCCTTCTCACACAAGGGTCAAACTTGAGGTCGCATTGAGATTGGAAGAGTTACTCACCCTGCTTTGTTGGTATCAGTGTAGAGATTGCACGTATTATGGGGGTTTCTTGAAGGTATACCCGCAATGATGAGTGGAATCCTCTCAAGTTGATTTCGGGCTCGATACCCTGCCCTTGCATGTGGATCGGACTGTCGACTATTTCCACATGCATCACTGTTGTTTGTGGTAACTTTAGTAGCCTATATTCTTAAGGTCTTACACAAGGTGACTGTGAAGGGACAAATCTTCATGGTACCTGGAATCGACGTTGGCCAGACTCACTCGGACTCCTTGGAGGGTATACCCATGATTATGTGTGGGAGATTGCACCAGGGTGTAAGTCCGTTAAGCAGGTTGTCAATGTAACTTTTCCACCCTAGCCCAGTCCCTTCTTATCTCGGTCTCACGATGTTGGATTTCATAACCAAATAGTGACTTCAAAACAAGAAGGTTTGTTTGCCTTGTTTGAACTCTAGATTTTATTAGCGAGTTCTGTTTGTTTTCATAGTTGGCCATAGATTTTTTTTGCAAATTTTTTGGTTCAGGCAATATTGACCCTCCATGCCGTTCACGTAGAATGCAAAGCCTACCTCCAGAAGATCCAAAAAGTTCTCAACCCTTGCCTACTAACCCACTTGAGGGCTCTCCTCAACAGAGTGAGGTCCAAGATACTGCCACTCCACGAGTGGAAAGAACTCATTCTGTAGACAATTTCTGAATTTCTTCCTCTCTAGAGTCTTTTCGACTTCCTCACGGTTCCAAGAGACGTATTCTTCGACTAAATTCATCTGAAGATATTGTTGTTCAAACTTTTGGACTACCAACCAGACCTTTCGTAGGTCCTGAAGGCCAAGATCCATTTTGGACTACTGACATATCTAGACGGGATATTTTTGGAGCCGGGTCAAGTGATGATATACTTGTCATACCTGAGTCACCCGAAACGTCTGCTGAAGACACGATACCCCTATATCATTCTCCCATTACAACTGTCTATCTGTTCATTGGTTCAGACACCCCGTCAGTTGATCCTAACTTGACCATCCCCCTTCAGATGGACCACTTTACAATGTTCCCAAACGCTATGACTATTCCCACCAGGACTACGGTGGCTAGCCAAGCTCCCATTGGCACACCACTTTCACCTAGACCTTCCCTGTCGCTTCCTACTGGGTATAATGCATTGAATGCTTCTATCCCTATCCCTACTCAGGTTCCATCTGGAGCATTTGAAGTTTTTTCTCCTCCTGGGCACAATCCTGTTGCCGGTTTCATTCCGACACTTCCCCAGCCCCCCTCCGGAGGGTCTTATCCACCTTTCGCCAGAGGATCCGGACCTAGTGGCATTACTCAGTCTTTCACACCTAATTATCAGATTCCTGTTGGTGGACAATTCAACCCCGGGGGCCAATCTCAACCCCCGTTTGGAGTTCAAACCCCAATTGGGACATAATCTCCAGTTGGAGGACAACCCCCACCCACCACACCCTATGGAAAGAACATACCGACAACTTTGGCCAAGTATTGGAATTTTCTTACCCAGGGTAATACTCAATCGACTAGGGGGAAATAGCCTCAAGTCATCTCTTTCATACCCCCTAGTATGGGCCAACCATACCCCGGGACTTCCAATCCCATTTGGGGTTCGAATGTTCAATCTAGTGTCCCTTTCCAAGGGAACATCCCTAATCAGTACAACCCCATGGGCTACCTGCCTCCACACCCACAACCAAATCTGCCATTATCTTCACATCATATGAAAACTGCTTACGGTCCTACTAGTATATCGATGGGACTTCCTCCCCAAAGTCACCAGTACCCTCACATGAATAGATAGTTACCCTTTTTGGCCACTTTGGACCTTCCCTATTTGTCTAGAATTTTGAATGACCCTATCCATCACTCTCCTCATTGGCATGTCATACCGGCCAAATTACCATCAGACATTCCTAAGTTTGATGGTAAACCAGGAGAGGATCCGAACAATCATGTAATGACCTTCCACCTTTGGTGTTCATCCAACTCTTTGATGGATGACTCCATTCGCTTATGCCTTTTTCAACAAACTCTCACGGGTTCAGCTGTGAAGTGGTATATAGAATTACCACGAGGCTTATTCACCGATTTTAATAACCTATCCATGGCTTTCCTCACTCACTACTAGTTGCAAATTCGTTATGAAATGGGAACTAATATTTTGAGTTATTTCAAGAAAAATAAAGCCACTCATATCTCTAATCACATTCATGAGTGGAGACGAAGATGATGTTTAATCAAACTCGAGCTTCCCGATTAGTTATTGGCATAATGGTTCACAAAATCCTTTAGGAATGACATATCTCATGGCATTTCCAGGGGTAGAKTTGTCACAGAAGAACAAGTGATCAATCGTGCCCAATACCTCAATCTTTTTTATTCACAAATGGGTACTCTTTACGATCTGCTCCCTGACACACCTCGTCCTTCTACCATGACCACCTCAACAACCCCAACAACTTCTCATGTTGCTGATGGTGTGATAGGTACTTTCCATGCTCAACCTCAATCGGCGCAGGCCTCTCACACCAATCCCAAATCCCATGCTTCTAATGTTCAAACTGCTCCGACGCCCACTCCTCCCACCGGTAAAACTTCAGAAGTGAATGCTGTTCAATCGGCTCCTACAGGTAAGAATAAATCTAAAAAAGGGAAGGGTAGGAATAAGGAGGATAAAAATAACAACCCACAATCTGACAAGACCAATTCACAACCTGCTGATGATAAGGACAAACGCAAACCTCGCTATCCTTTCCTTATCTGTGGTGATGATCACTACACGAAGGACTGTCCAAGACATGTCAAGGTCATGAAGTTCCTTCAAGGGACCCCAAAACCTCCTACACATGCCGTCTTGTATTAGCCCTTCCCTTCTCAACAATAGGCTCAATTGGTCATCCATGATCAACCTTCTTCCTCTAATACCTCCTATGTCCTTATGTGTAACGATGATTCAAAGAAGAATGACATCACACTTACCACTCGTGCCAAAGATTACTCTTCCTCCAAGGAGAAAGTTGACGATATACCAACTTTGTTGGTTCAACAATATCCCTTAGCTCCACCTTCCAACAGTCCTCTTCATATCAAATGACCGAACCCTAATACAGTCCTTCACCCTCCTCCCAAGGGCGTGGTTCGAAAGTCTGCTTTCAATCCTCATGAGCGTGCTGCCTAGAACTACAATATTGTAGAGGATCTAGCGCAAGCACCATCCATGATGTCATCCCTCGAAGTCCTTCAGATTTTTCCTACACAACAGAAGGAAATGTTAAAATCTATCGGTGGAATCAACCCTACGGATACGAATTTAATAATATTTGACTTGGAAGATCACATTCCGAGGTTACCCCCTCAACTCGAATTTCAAATACAAGTTGTTGTTGCCGACAAGAACATTTGTAGAACAGTTATTGACGAGGTCGCCTTAACGTGTGTCATGTCTATTGCTTGCTGGAAAGCCGTTGGCTCTCCTTCCTTAACTGAATCACACAACATGCTCAAAGAGTTTAATGGATATAGCTTTAAACCTTACGGTGTACTCCCTTCGTTGCCTATTACGTTAGAAGGCAAAACGGTCAACATGGAAGTTGAGGTCTTTGACGCACCTCTCGATTACAACCTTTTACTTGGCCATAGCTGGATCGATTCCATGCGTGCAGTCATGTCTACTCTTTTCTGTATCCTGCGTTTTCCACATCAGGGAAAAGTAGTTACAGTAGACCAACTGGCCTTCTTTAACTCTGATACATGTACCAGCAATGTACCTTTCATTGCAAAGACACCCCCTGGGTACGATAATGTCGGTGTGGGTCTACTAAAATATTCAACTCTGATGGGTACGTTTTCGATCCCACCACCTGACATTTCGCCTCCTTTGGTTGCCTCGATTAACATGATTTCCACCTCCGCCCGTGAAACTCCTGCATCTTCTGACTCGTTGATAGTACCTGAACCTGGTGTTTATCTTCACTATGGCAACTAGATGCCTTTAAGTTTGGTTGAATCCTCTTACCAAGCCATTCAATCGGCTGACCCTTCTACTCCCTCTCTTGGTGATTCATCTTGTGACCCATTCCACGTTATTTTTCCCACGGACAAGATGATTATGTCGGTTATGTTGATGGAAGATACCCCTTGGGATGATGGTCATCATTGTTCCATTCTCTTTCTCGAACAACACACCATCGAGAGTTACCAATGGATCTCGACTCCGTCGATCGTTGTCGTTATTTCTTTGGTTCCTAAATCCACACACGATGTGTTATATGAAGGGAACTCAAGTAACATTTCACCCACCATCCCCCTCGACATATCTATTAAAATTGGAGTTTTCGAAAATGTCCACATTGGAGCTTCATGTTCCACCAATGAGGTTGTCACATATAAGTCACTTTTTCAAGAATTTCGTGACATCTTTGCATGGAGCTATGAAGAGATGCCAGGTATTGACCCTGATATTGTTGTACACGAAATTAAGACCTACCCAGACGCTAAACCCATCCGGTAAAGACTTCACCCGATCCACCCCCATAAAGAAGCTGCTATCAATCTTGAAGTCAAAAAACTTCTTAAATATGGCTTTATTTATCCTGTGGCTTTGATTGATTGGGTATCCAATCTAGTTCCGGTTAACAAGGAACAAGGTACGATCCATGTCTGTGTTGATTATAGTGATATCAACAAAGCTTGTCCTAGGGACAACTTTCCTACCCACTTCATTGACCAAATCGTCGACRATTGCATCGGAAGTGAAATATTCTCTTTGATGGACGGTTTCTCCGGATATAATCAAATCAATATCTTACCCACGGATCAACACAAAACCTCTTTCATTTGTCCTTGGAGCACCTTTTCCTACTGGAAACTACCCTTTGGTTTGAAAAACGTCGATGCGATATTTCAACGTGCTATGTCTTACGCTTTCCATGATATTAAGCATATTTTACAACCTTATTTAGATGACCTACCAGTGCATCCCATGCATCGTAGTGATCATCCGACCCACCTCTGAGCCATTTTCCTTCATTGTAGGTTCTATCGTATACGCTTAAACCCACATAAATGTGTCTTTTGTATGGAGTCTGACCGACTCTTGGGATTTATTGTGTCACATCAGGGGATCAGGGTAGATCCTTTGAAGGTCAAGATGATCCTCAATCTCCCTCCTCCTTCCTCACTTCGCCAGCTACAAATTTTGCAAGGGAAGGCAAAATTTCTACGCCATTTTATCCCAAACTACGCTGAGTTAACACTCGGATTTACTCGACTCCTAAAGAAGGGCTCTGAGTTTGTATGAGACACCACTGCCAACAAAGCCTTTGATGCTTTGAAACTGATTTTAATCCGCACCCCACTCCTTTTCCCACCCGATTATAGTTGAGATTATTTCCTTTATCTTGTTGCTTCGGACTCTACCATTGCCATGGTTCTGGTCCAAGAAGTCGATTTACACGATGAACATGTCATTTATTATTTGAGTCGGAGTCTCACGACTACCGAATCCAAGTACTGAAATGTTGAAAAACTGGCCTTGGCAGTCGTTCAAGCTATCCAATGTTTTTGTCACTATATTCTACTACACAAGACCACTGTCATTTTCGATTGCAACCCTATGCAACAAATTCTTACATGTCAATTGCTAGGGGGAAAGTACTCCAAATGGATCGTCATCCTCCAAGAGGTCAACTTAGAGTTTTAGCATGCTAAGTCGAAGAAGTCCTTGGTCTTTGTCACACTGATATGTGACCTTCCCTCCGCTGAGACAAAAAATGTGGCAGAGGATTCCCTACCAGATGAATCCCTTTTTCTGATCAGTTCTGATGATGCTTGGTATGGAGATATTATCATTTATCTCTAGACTCAAAAAATTTCGTCCAAACCTCTCTAGTACAGACCGTCGTCACATCCGCTATCAAGCCCATCAATACATCATTCTTAGTGACACTCTTTATTGTTGTGGTGTTGACTCTATATTCTAACGCTGTCTCACCTTTGATGAGGCCGAGAAAGGTTTGAATGACTTCCACTCTGGAGCATGTGGCAGTCATATGTCTGGGTGTGCCACTGCCCAAAATATTTTACGAGCAGGGTACTTCTGGCCTTCTTTATTTAAATATTGTATAATTGCCATCCAGAAATGCCATGCTTGCCAAAGATAAAATCATAAGATAAGATCTCATCCCGCTCCCTTACAACCTGTAGTTTCTGTTGGACCTTTCACTCAATGGGGTATCGATTTCATGACATGTAACCCTCACTTGACCGAGGGGCATGGATACATTATCGTGGCTGTGAATTATTTCATGAAATGGGCCGAGGCGATGCCTACATTCGACAATATGGGAAAAACTGCAGCCCTATTCATATTCAATCACATCATCACACGATTTGGAATCCCATAATCTATCATCACTGATCACGATAGCCACTTTCGAAACTTCATGATGTCTGAGCTTACAGAAAATTTGGGTCTTCGACATGAAAATTCAACCCCCTACTATCCGTAGGCCAATGGCCAAGTTGAAGCGATCAACAAGGTTCTTATCACCATGCTTCGACGAATTATAGGAATTCACAAAACGAGTTGGCACACGATGTTGTTTTCAGCATTATGGGCCTATCGAAAATGCATGAAGTCTGCCATGGGGTTTACACCCTTCCAATTAGTGTATGGTATAGAAGCTCTCCTACCAAATGGATGTGAGATTCCATCGTTAAAACTAGTCGTTGAACTTCTCCCGAACACCTCTACTGAAGAAGAACATCTATTGTATCTTATGAAATTGGATGAAGCCCGTCGTGATGCCACCCTAATTATTGAAACCCAGAAGAAACGCGTAAAATCTCGATACGACAAGCATGTCAAACCACACGTTTTCTCTGAGGGTGATCAAGTTCTCCTCTATGAACACGATCTTGATTTGCTAGGAGCTGGAAAATTTGAGGCTATGTGGCGAGGCCCTTATATCGTCAAACGAGTGTTGGAGAAGGGAGCCTACGAGTTAGTATATTATGATGGAATTCCTTTGAGTGAACCCAGAAATGGGATTTACTTGAAGAAGTACTATGCTTAGACTATCTTTGCATGAGTGCTTGTATTTTACTGTATCATACTGTTGTGTGCTACTTTTGTGTGCTTTTTCATTATTTAATTTCTACCCTTGACTTCTTACCTTGCGTTCTGCTTGGTTTCCAGATGTCAGAGTCTTCATTACCCCACTTTGGCTTCACCGATGGGTGCTAGTCGTAGCACTCAGAACCTAGCTTCTATTGCGTGGGAAATCTATGCACCCATGAATGAACTTATCAGTCTACATGATGTTTGACTCGGTCATGCAACCAATAATATCGCAGAGTATAACGCAGCCATCGAATTGTTGACTGATGATATCTCACTTGGGATTCGTCGCATGGTTATATGACTTGATTCACAGCTAGTAGTGCTACAGTTAAGTAATGTCTATGCTATCCGAAGTCCTACTTTGTTACGGGTATATTTACAAATTCACTTATTGGAACGTTATTTTGATTATATCGAGTATCAACACATTCCTAGATGTCTAAATACATTAACTGATGCATTAGCTAATTATGTGTTAGACAGACATCTGAGACATTTATAAATCCAATCACACATCACATATATTATACAAAACAAAATAAGTCGGTAGAAGCCTCATGTGTATATATATATATATATATAACGATAATTTTTTTTTACAAAAAAGATTGTTTTTCGTCCGAAGACCAAAATATCAAAATATGAAGCACATAGCTTCTACAAAATGGCATCATGGATGCTTCTCACGGTAACACACTACTGCTCGTGCTACCCTACGGAGAAATCGTCTCAGTGGACCAAACACGCCTACGGTATGGCACTAGAAACGCCTCAGGACCTCGCCGATCGACATATCGGGGATGCCTGCAGTCAAACCCTCCAGATTATGCTTGATTGCTTCATAATCATCCGCATCCCATCCTGCTACTATCGCTGCTTCCCCTCACCTCTAGATAGGGGATGTACCCGGGGGCTGGAATGGCCCTACATCTGTATGGTCAAAATATTTTGATTAGTCATTGGATTGAAAACATAAAAAAATGTTTAATATTTTGAAAAAAATTACAAAAACTGCATAAAAGCAAAATGTTTTTCTTACCCAGGTCCCCCCACAGAGAACCCTTAGGTAGAACCAAGTCAAGAACATTTCAAAAATTCAGCCCAACATATGCATAGTCATCGATCATCAAGATCTGGGGCTCCAGTATCATTGTATTTAATAATGGGGCCCGCTACATGCCAGGACATGAGATCACACCACCGCTTCATCCGTGGATCTCATGGCGTTGGTATATTCCAATCTACTTGTAAGCGTAAGTGAGGGACTGTTTCCAAGAAGAAAGATACCAAAATGGATCCATACCTAAATTGCTTCAGCTCCTCGTTCTTACTCTTGGTCAACTAGCTCTTCATGCTGCGGAGGAGTCCATCGCACTAGTTGAACACACGAGGTTCCATGCATTCCACAACATACTTAAATTATCTCTGCAGAGCCATGTACGAAGAAGCACTCCCTTCCATCTATGCAATGGTGAAAATAATAGTTTTGAGAGTCAGATCATGAACCCCTTTGATAACCACTTTACCCTTGCGTCGCTCAGCCTTAGGTTCACAATAGCATCTGATGTATTCACTCATTGACAAACCACCACCTCGACCTCCTATTAAGGTCACTTGGACCCCACGATGGGATAGCCCCATCAAGAAGTGCACAAAAGCGTGCGTACTTGGTCAGTCTATCAACAATCACCATGATGACACTCTTTCCTTCAGACTTCGGTAACCCTGTGATGAAATCCATGGAAACCTCCCCCCAACACTGACTTGGAATAGCTAATGATTGTAAAAGACCCAAGGTCTTAATTGTTTCCACCTTATTTTGTTGGCAAACCAAACATTTTGCCACAAACCTTTGAACATCAGTTTTAAGGCCATCCCCAAAAAAATCCTTCTTGACTCTATGGTAGGTTTTCAAAAATCCTGAGTGACCTCCTACTGGAGAGGTGTGCAATTCCATTAGTACCTTTTGTTTGAGTTGGGAGTTCTTACATAAATATAAGTGATCTTTGTACCATAGTGAATCATTTTTCCATGTAAATGTATCTAATGCACTTTAATCCTGGTGCAACCTTTGAATGAGAGTCCACACTTTTTCGTCATTCTTCCATTCTTCCCTTGCTTCTATTATCCAATCAGGTTGGATGATCGAGATAGAACAGAGAAAGGCCTCAACATCTTCATCCTTTCTTGAGAGTGCATCTGCCACAACATTTTTCTTCCCCTTTTTATAGACGATTTCAAAATCATAACCCAATATCTTGGTTACCCATTTTTGTTGTTCTTCTGAAGATAGTCTTTGTTCCAAGAAGTATTTAAGACTATCATGATCTGTTTTGACCTTGAAGTGCCTACCTATTAGGTAAGGACGCCATCTCTTCAATGCATGTAGTATTGCCATCATTTCCTTCTCATAAATGGGTTTGTGTAAGTCCTTTCCCTTGAGTGGTCGCCTTTCAAAAGCCAGGGACCTTCCTTCTTGCATTAGGACAACACCAATTCCATTTCCTGAGGCATCACATTCCACAATAAAGGTTTTTGTGAAGTTTGGAGTGGTCAAGAAATGAGCTTTCCACATCACCTCTTTAAGTTGTTCAAAAGATTTAGTTGCCTTTGGAGTCCATGAAAATGCATCCTTCTTAGTTAGTGATGTTAAAGGTGCTGCTATTCTTCCATAGTGTCGAACAAACTTGCGGTAGTAACCTGTCAA
>JASDQU010103560.1:132343-143460 GCA_032191745.1 Picea mariana | reverse complement strand
CGAAAGTCAAAGGTGATTTTATATGGTGGATGTGAATGGCACGAGGTGTTATTGTTGCAAGTAAATAGATTTTTCATCCCTCAAATGTTTAAGCTCATGGTGGTCTGTCTCACACTGGATAGATATAATAGTAGTGATCGCTAGAGGTCAGGTAAGGGAACACTTAACAGAAGTGACTGGAGAGACTGACAGGCAACCATGATGCCTGCATCGAGTGAATGATTTGGACATTACTACTATTGTCTGTTTGATGGTTTAAGTAAGCAGAGAATCAGAACTGCATATTCAATTTCAGTCTCAGGCACCAAGAGAATTGTTTACAGATCAGTGCCTGAATATATATGTAGCGAACTAATCAGGATACTTGAATATGTGAGCAATAAATTGGAATATTGGGTATCAAGGCATTGTTGGGATATTGCCTTGGGTTGGATCAGACTGATCTTGAAGAGATATTAGTGGAGATCGGTCTCAAAATGAGTGTTTAAGAGCAAAAGCTGATCACCCAAATAATTAGAGATGGCACAACCGACACCCATATCTTGTACTCCAGGCTTGCTGAAGTTACTGCTAGTATTGTTAGCCATGGCATTGTCAGTATACATTGTGGGTCCTCCCTTGTATTGGCAGTTCAGAGAGRGCCTCACTCTTGTCAGGTAGGCAACAACCTRCTCTCCTTGTGTATGYGACTGCACTTTAGAAGCCGRGCTTAGCATTCCTCCAGGTATTATTCTTCATTCTACAACCACATTAGCCATTGCCAATGTTACATAGGGATATCTCAAGACTTGGGTTCATTCAGGATTCTCTGATAAGTTAAGCTAGATTAAGTGATCTTTCGTTCGTGTGAGGTGAATTTTGATTTGCCAATGACTGGTCAAGAGTTCAATTCGTCCAAGTGACCATCATACACATGGATCCCAAAGTCTGTTGGATCCAGTCCTGAGTCGCGACTCGAGACTGATCTCGGGGCAATCCCAACACGAGCAAAACTGCTTCAAAAGTTTTGTCGTTGTGAACCAATTCTCTGACTACGAGTCAGAGGAGGCCATCTATCGCTGACACAAATGATCTTGCCAGAAGAAGGATCAGAAATTTTGGGCAGATAGTTTTGGATCTAAGACCACCAGTTGTGACAGAAGCATCGATGCAAGATGATAAGAAATTCGGCGCATATGATATAAGAAAACATGATATCGAAACTAAACGCAGTGGTAGAATCGACTGTTCAGACTCTAATGCAAGGGACCGAAGATTATCCAGTAGACCGGATATTATTACAGAAATAAACTTGATAAAAAAATTAAATGTTTGAACATTGCCCTTCAGAAAGATAGGATATGAGAAAACATGATATCCAAACTAAACGCAGTGGCACAATCGACTGTTCAGACTCTAATGCAAGGGACCAGAGATTATCTAGTAGATTGGATATTATTGCAGAAATGAACAATAAAAAATTAAATGTTTGAACATCGCCATTAAATGTTTGAACATCGCCATTAAATGTTTGAACAATGATATGATACAGAGTCGCGAGTCCATAGATTCGAGAAAAGATAGTAAAACTTACCAAGTTACCAGTGACGCGATCATAGATTCGAGAAGTCCATTTACTCCTATCAGTCCGTTGTTGAAAACCAATTTTCCTGTGCGGCGGGCCGCTGGATTCGATTCGCCGAAAGAAATGTTGTGACCAGAAACCCTACAGTTACTGAGGTCAACAATGTGGAGAAAGCACCTATTTCTGTACCGGTTCCAGGAGAGCGGGGAAAAAGGGGATGTTTTGTTAATGAGAGCAATAAACTGCTGATAGCCACTGCAATATGAACATGTATACTCATCTGAGTTGCAGGAACATGTACCCCGGCGCAGGACCAGGCAAGGTCGGGATGTTTCCTCCTCCTGTCACGAAGTCTATTGTGATTCTCAGATGGCCAAAAAGAATTTGAAGGTCAAATTCTATCAGGCAGGGTATCATAAAAGATATCACTCAAAATTACTGCATAGAGGAGGAGCTCGAACACTCCAAGCTCCAGGCTCCGAACGACGAAGATGGATCTAGACTCCAAATTTCGAATAATCAATTAAACATGAGACTACAATAATCAATTCAACAGGCTCCAGCCTCCAGCGGACACGCAAGTGTGGGCAGTTGAGTAATTTATTTCCTACATAATGGAGTCTGCAGCCTTCCACCTAACCCAGCTTCCAGCCTTCCACGTCGTGACCCCTACTACCTAGCAAGCTAGCCCTACAGTCTACTACCTAGCCCACACATCCTTCACGCCATAGCATTTTGCCATTCGAAGTTATAGCCATTCATCCCTATCTTTGTGAGAGGAATAATGATATTTGTAGAGTGTTCATCCCAAGCTAGCTTATCAATAATCTCGTGGAAAAATGGTTCGGACAAGGAGGTGTGAGGCCTACATCAAAGCATTCAAAAAATTCCTACGCATGTAGAGACTATTATTATATATTTATTTCTTTTTGTTTGCTTGTAGGATGGTATGAACTAGTTTTCGTTAACATTTTACACTATTTCCAAATATTTTTATTTCAAATTCTATAAACAATAAGTTATAAAATTATTTGATGATTAAATAAAATTTATCTAAAATTATATCATTTATTTTCTAATTTTAAAATCATATAAGTTACCTCCCTGGATGGGGTGTTAGCAACTCATCTTGGTCATTAAGGAGGCTATCCTCTTACGAAGCCATGTCTCCTCCGATCCAGTCTCCAATGCATGGATTTAATACTCCAGCTCTCAACATTAACTCTTGGCTCATGGGAAACATTCCATCTCCGGTTCAGAGCATGCAAGGTTTAAATGGCTTCTTGTACTGGTTATGGTTTCCGTTTAAATGGCAGGTCGGGCATAAGGTCCCTAATTTCGAACCCCTTTCATGTGTAAGCTATCAATGCGTACCCTACATGACTCGTGACCCCTACTACCTAGCAGGCTAGCCCTACTACCTATCCCATATACCCACTAGAGTTTTTGACGGGCATTGAAGGCGGTCACACGTCAAACTGACAGGTAGATAATTCTCATGCCAGTCAGTGATGACGTGTAAATTTTATTAGCCAGTGTCAAATACGTCTAAAAACCGAAAAAACGTCCTGTGGGATGTCAAATTCCAGGCTTGCCTAGCAGGGACTACGCTGCCATGCAACACTTGTTTCAAGTCTGAAAACCTACACACTTAAATAAAAAATCATTCTATACTTTACACATAACCCAATTACTTATTCAACACAGTAAAAAATTTAAAACTTATAAATGACTAGCAATAAACACCCAACTACAAAGCATTTAATGCTCTATACGCAAATTGTATACCATCTAATCTAATAATAAATAACTTAACACTCTATCACCACAATCAGATTGCAGTAAATGTTCCATGTTTTAGATTTGGACTCTTTTTACAGAGATATTATCTATTTAATTTTACACTCAGAAATACATTTTAAATAACAAAAATATTAAAATTTCACCTAAATTTATATAGATGAAAAATACCAAAATGTAAAAAGTTTAGAAAACATCAAATCCGATTAAGTAATCCATACTTAATGACGACGAGATTAAGGAGTGAGAGCAAACTCCACCGTCTTAAAATTAAAATAAGAAAATAAAAGGCCAGAGCATGTCTGTTAAGGATAGACTCCGAACCCACCACATCAGAATAAAAATAAAAAACAAAATTTGGTTACCAGCTCAGCATCAAGATGTGACTGCCAGCTCAGCGAGGGCATAATTCAAAACCCATATTTCGTGCACCAAATGGACTATTACAGGAGTTAAAGCGCCAATGGTAATAATGGCCCAAGTACCTCCATATGTAGCGCCAAATTGGCCCCGCCATATAAATTTCTTAAATAAGACGGCATCGTCGAATGGTACCAAGTTTAGAGCGTAAATTCCCTTTTTCAATTGCGCGCTGTAATGGTAGGTTGGGGTGCATGCCAGCAGGAGTATCGTCGATTTCGTAAGGTAGTAAGTCCGCGTTCCCAAAAAGGGCCGTTTGCGTAGAAGGAAGGCTTCGCTAGTTGGTGGGTTTGGAACCCGCGATCTGTCCTTGCCCTGATTCGAATACCGGGATCGCCGAGAAAGGCATCTCGATTCTCGCCCATTTAAGGCAATATATTCTTTTAGAGGTGCGTCTTTGCCATCGGAAGCGGAGACACGCGCGTTCATTGTTCGATCAATCGCTAAATTTGCTGGTAATTTTGTCCGAAGTATCTGCTTTTTGGTTTAGTAAGAGCTTGAATGATTATATATGAATGGAATTTCTTTTTTGTTTGTTTGATTTCACTGCGACGCTTTTTTGAAGTTCTGTGCTTCGTTTATCTAAATTAAGGCTTCTGATCCCAGAATTTTAAACTATTCATTATATTTTTTTTATAAGAAAACTCTGTTTTTCATATTTGTCTGCTCGCCTCGACTGAAATGTAAGGTCTGAGTATTTCTGACTTGTTTCGGCAAAATTAATGCCTTGTGTCTTAAATATATTAATTCATTGTTACGCATTTTAAATTACACTTATCGCGATTTATTCTGTTGTAGTATACTGCTTTAAGTTCATCGCGTCTGTGCTGCTGTGTTTGATACTGTTTGCTTTATTACTGTTCAATTAAAGTTTCTGCCCCCAGAATTGCACAGGTATTTTATTTGTTCATTATAATGCGTTTTAAATATTACTAGTTCACTCATTGTCATGTCTTCGGCCAATTTCTACCGATTTAAACGATCACCGTCAAAAAAATGTTTGTTAATTTTCAAGTCCATTTTTTATTTCTTGATAAAGATTAACTTGACTGTTTTCACATGACGGATTTGCTCGGTCTAAGTTAAAATGATGGTAACAGTGTGAATTCGGTCCTCTGGTTTAGCTTTTTCTCCAGCTTCAATGTAAAGTTATATGTTTATTTTTTTTGTACACTTTGTTTTGGAAGTGCTTAAGCAACATGTCTTGAGGGGCTGCACCGCAAAGAGCAGACATTCTTGGGCTAAGGCGGGGTGGGGTATCTATTCCCCCAAAAGTGCTTGGGACTCACATCCGCCCTCATTCCTTTGAAATTCATCTCATGTCGGTGAGGCACGCTACATCGAGAATGGAATGCTGGTGGACTGCTTAACATTCGGTCAGCCTCCCCAGTGAATCAACACCCCATTGGYTCCTAGACACTTCTTGATACTGGTTTGTTCTAAATTATTTGTGAACTGATTTCTTAGGTGGAATTATAGTGCTGGAGTGTGAGTTAAKTACTAGCCATACTTTGCAAATTTGAGTCATCCGATTTACTTCTAAATACGAAGATCACATTTACATCTTTTGAGTATATGCATGCTTTATTTTCCTGCTCTCCTAGGGTAGAATCTCAACTTGTGCCTATATTAAAAGTAAAGCCCAATCATGTTGGAATTCACTTGCCTGGTATTTTTTTTGGCAAATTCGCTTTCATGATCAGCTGCAGAGTTTTACAACTTATAAGATTTGTTAGATCTGCTTCAGATGTACGCTGGTTGTTTCGAATGAAATTGGACCTGTGTTTGCTATGACGTATCGATGTTGTTAGTTACATCGTACTAAACCAATAGCTGCTGAAAAATCCCTGGAATTGGTGTGCAATTATGACTAATTTTACCAAAGGGGAATTGACCGAGTCAGTTGATCTGCTTATCCATGCATTTGCTCGAAAAGTTCAGCATAGGGAATCCCTTGTTGAAAACACAGACACATATACAGTTCTTGTGGCAATTGTCATTGACATTTTTAAGCCACAATTAAATGTTTTACATCTGAATGGTTTATTCTACTCCTATTCGCTATAAAGGATTCACTGCTGACTGGGTTAAGCTAAATCCTAGTAATGGGTGTGAAAAGTTGTGAACTGATACTCCCTTAATGTACTGTTACCCAAACTTATCTTAGATGTGGTGGAGGAAAGACACTTTACGCTCCATTGTTGGGATAAGTATAGCATAACTGTTCCTCATTCGTGGTTGTCTCGAGTCTCTTTGGTTTTAAGTTTTAACAGTACAGTGAAACTATTTATTGATCTTCTTTCCTGGTTAACTGCTAAATTCTAACAGAACAAATACATTGTCTGATTTCATTTTTCAATGTTTTAGTCACAAGTGATGGCAAACCATTTATATGTTAATAAACTCTCCAACTAAATGCCATCTTCAACTCTGGAACTAACATATGGGTACATTAGTTTACCATTTTTACATTATTCAAATGCAGTTAAACATTTACATATCTGCTTCTACCATGCAGGTAAAAAAGCATCGAAACAATGGCTACGCTTTCTTCTAATGGGGGTGGAACTGTCACTTCTCAGACAATCACGAGGCCTCCTCCAACACCCTCTCCATTACGTTACTCTAAGTTCTCTCAGGTAGGGGTTCATCTTATGACAGAGATTGCTTGTTCCCTCCCTTTTCTAGCCTGTAACATTTCCCCCATTTTTTAGTATTATAACTTTTTGTCGATATACTGAAATCAGGTCATAATATGACTGACTTGTTCAATTGCTTTCCTGCATTGATTTCTGTTTTTTCTTCTTCTTTGGATTAGTTCAATTTAAAATATTATTACTCCAGTCTCCATAAAACTGTAAACTGCATTTCACTTATGCAATTATTCTTACATTTGGACTGTACATTCCATCTGCATCCCTTTTTAATAATATAAGAATCAGGTTCTTCAAAAAAATAATAAGGGAACACATACGGCTTAAATGTGAGTGCAAATCTTATTAACATGGAACCTTTACCGACTAATGTTTGCTTACTTTATTTAGAAGAACCTTTTATCTCAATTCCGTGGTGGTAAAAATGTTAAGGTTTAAGCTATTATTAGGTTTCTTTTCATTTCACTAGATAACAATAGCATAAGTAGGATCACTGAGAAATACACAATCACAAGAGACACATCATTTATCCTGGGAAACCCTCATGGGGGAGAAAACCCAACAAAAACTTCCTTAATATAGATAGCCAATACAATGCCAAGAGATAACTCAAACAAATACAGAAAGTCCTCTCCCAAGAATGCGCCTCTCTCTCTCTTCCTTGAACTTGTGCTTTGATGAACAAGTGAGTGTGTGTCCAAATGAGGCGCTAGCCTCTTTATTTATACAATCTGGCATGTGTGGATGGAAGTGTCTTTTCACTGGCAGGGCCGACTTCTTATTCTGGGTGGTTATAACCACCTTTAATATATTCTGGGGCCGACTTCTCATTCTGCCTATTACAATTAGGGTTTGACCAATCCGCAAAAGGGGATTTGGTCATTTACAATACCCAACATGATCAATCCGCAAAAGGGGATCGATCTTAATGAATAATACATCAATAATAATTAGAATACTCTTTGCAGTTACAATATTTCAACACTCCCCCTTAACAAGAAGGGTATTCTACAACAACATCAGGCGAGAGAGAGGACAACATCATCAACAACATCTTGGAACACTCATTGGCGTATCTATAAATCATCGGAAGTTTTTCTCATCATCCACATTGTCATTTACAATGAAGAGCTGGAATGATATCATCATCTGCATCAACATGGATTAGTATGAAACTAATACATCATCATCACAGCATAAGGCTGGTCACATCATCACAACAATTAAGCTGGCACATCATCACAACAATTAAGTTGGCAACACCACACAATAGTTAAGCTGGAATCACAACACAACAATTAAGCTGGCAACTCCACACAACAATTAAGCCGGAATCACAACACAACAATTAAGCTGGCAACACCACACAACAATTAAGTTGGAATCACAACACAACAATTAAGCTGGCAACACCACACATCAATTAAGCTGGCAACAACACACAACAATTAAGCTGGAATCACAACACAACAATTAAGCTGGCTACACCACACAACAATTAAGCTGGAATCACAACACAACAATTAAGCTGACAACACCACACGACAATTAAGCTGGAATCACAACACAACAATTACGCTGGCAACACCACACAACAATTAAGATGGAATCACAGCACAACAATTAAGTTGGCAACACCACACAACAATTAAGCTAGAATCACAACACAACAATTAAGCTAGCAACACCACACAACAATTAAGCTGGAATATCATCAGCACAAGGCTAACAACTCAACACAACACGAGGCTGGAATATCATCAGCATGAGGTTGGCATCACAACACTAGGCTGGCAACTCAACACAACACTACTCCCCCTTTCGAGGGAGGTCCTTTCGGACTATACCAAGCTTATCTCGAAAGTGCTCAAACTTTACACGAGATAGAGGTTTGGTCAACACATTAGCAACCTGTTCATCCGTGCTAATATATTGGAGCTTTATGGCTCCTCTTTGCACCATGTCACGGATGTAGTGGTATCAGATCTCTATGTGTTTTGACTTGTCATGAAATACATGATTCTTTGTCATCTTTATGCAGCTCTGGTTATCACATAGGATCATGGTTGCTTCCATCTCTAGGTCGGATAGACCTGTCAACAACTTACGAAGCCATATAGCTTCACAACTGGCATAACACGCAACAATGTATTCTTCTTCCTCTGTACTGAGAGCAATGCTTGATTGCTTCCTACTCTGCCATGAGATCATGGTTGACCCCCAACTGAAACAACATCCTGAAGTGCTCTTCCTTTCAGAGACACTTCCAGCCCAATCTGAATCAGTGTACCCACTCAATGTGAAATCATGATCTCCATCATAACTGAGACCATAATCTAATGTACCCTTAAGGTACCTCATCACATGTTTTGTAGCAACTAGGTGAACATGTCTGGGTTCTACCAGAAATTGACTCAAAGTGTTCACGGCAAAACAAATATCTGGTCTGGTGTTCGTCAGATACATCAGCGATCCAATGATCTGTCTATACAGCGTGGCATCAATCAATTCCGATGAAGTGTCGACCAGAAGCTTCAACTTCGTTTCCATGGGTGTATTCATGGACTTGCACTCCAACATATCAAATCTCTTCAAGATTTCAACTGCATACTTCCTTTGGTTAAGGAAGATCCTCTTTGGGCTCTTCCATACCTCAAGACCTAAGAAATAATGCATTAGGCCAAGGTCTTTCATCTCAAATTCTGCAGCGAGCTTCTTCTTACATTCGGTGATGAGCTTTTCTTCTCTAGTTAAGAATAAGTCATCCACATACAACAGCAATATCACTGGCTCATCATTCATAACCTTGAAGTAGAGGGTAGAATTAGCTTTACTCTTGGTAAAGCCCAAGCTTGTCAGAAAACTGTCTATCCTTCCATACCAAGCTCTAGGAGCTTGCTTCAACCCGTATAGAGCCTTCTTCAACTTATAGACATGAGTCTTCCTGTCTTCAACTTCAAATCCTCGAGGTTGTTCTATATACACTTCTTCTTCAATGACACCATTTAGGAAAGCTTTCTTTACGTCCATCTGGTGTAACTTCCACTTCATCTTAGCTGCAAGGGCTATGATGGTTTTGATCGAAGTGTATCTGGCTACAGGAACAAATGTCTCTTCATAGTCAATGCCTTCCTTTTGGGAAAAGCCACGAGCTACAAACCTTGCTTTATACTTCTCAATACTTCCATCAACAACATGTTTTATTTTGAAAGGCCATTTGGAAGATATCACATCCTTGCTCTTCGGTTTGGGAACTATTTCCCATACATCATTCTTTATTATGGATTGGTATTCTTCTGTCATGGCATTTGCCCATTCTTTCTTTTGAATGGCTTCTTCAAAGCAAGTAGGCTCCTTCTCTAGGAGATCACACATCAAAGCCATATAACTGGAGAATGACTTAGTCTCTTCACCTGTCTCGTGGTTCCTTCGGGAACACCATACTTCTCTCCATCTTGAATAAGCTCCCTAGCCCAAGTAGGCTTTCTCTTATGGGAGATCGTCATCTGAGGAGGTTCTTGAAATTCTACTATGTCATGATCTTCTAGAATTTCCTCATCAGGGGAAGCTATGACTTCCCTCACTGGTTCTGCAACTCTGGGAACCTCCCTCACTGATTTTGCAACTCTGGGAGCTACAGGTTCCTCTTCATATACTTTTTCAAGCTGTCATCTTCTTGATTTCTTGAGTGCTGCATCTTCATCAAAGGTCACATCCCTGCTGATCTCAATATGATGGTGACCTGGTATATAAACCCTGAAGGCCTTGGAGACCTCACATTATCCCACAAATATTCCCTTCTTTCCTGAAGGGTCCAACTTGTTTCTCTTCTCTTTCGGAATATGTACAAATACTGGGTAGCCAAATATTTTGAGATGGCTTACTTTTGGCTTCTTTCCGGAGAACATCTCTTTCGGGGTCTTGAACCCAAGTGCACTATGGGACAATCGGTTTTGTACATACACTGTTGTTTTTGTTGTTTCTGCTCATAAGCACATTGGAAGATCTTGATCATGGATCATCGTCTTCACTACTTCCATTATAGTTCTGTTCTTTCTTTCTGCCACACCGTTTTGTTGAGGATTGTAAGGAGTGGTGAGCTCCCTCTTAATCTCGACATCTTTGCAATAGTTTACAAACTCTTTTGAGGTGTATTCTCCTCCATTATCTGACCTGAGTATCTTGATCTTTCTTTCAGAAAGATTCTCTATCAAGGCTTTGAATTCCTTGAATTTACTAAACACTTCATCTTTTGATTTCAAAAAGTAAACCCAGGTCTTACGAGAATAATCATCAATAAAAGATACATAGTATACATACCCATTGATGGAGGATGATGGCATTGGTCCACACACGTCTGAGTGAATGAGTTCTAAGACTCCTGCTTTATTGTCTCTCTTCGGAAAAGGGTTCTTGATGTTCTTCCCTTGTGCTTATCCATTGCACACACCTTCATGGTCAACCTTTAGCTCTGGTAGACCTGTGACTGCCTTGCATACATATAGTAATGCCTTGTAGTTGATGTGGGCTAATCTTCTATGCCAAAGTTCACATGGATTCTCAATGGCATGGTGTTAATATTATGGTAGCTTCGGGAGGTATGAACCTAAGACTCCTGCTTTACTCCTATTATGAACCTAACATGAGTTCTAAGACTCCTGCTTTACTGCTTTACACCG
>JASDQU010103560.1:91162-123140 GCA_032191745.1 Picea mariana | reverse complement strand
CCTTCATGAGATACAATATGACCCAAATACTCTACCTCCTTCACTCCAAAGAAACATTTGGATGGTTTTGCATATAGTTGTTGCTCCTTTAGTAGTTGTAGCACCTTGTCAACATGTCACACATGATCCTCCCAAGACTTGCTATAGATTAGTATATCATCAAAAAATACTAACAAAAATTTTCGAAGGAAGGGATTGAAAATGGAATTCATCAACCCTTGGAATGTGGAAGGTGCATTTGTAAGGCTAAAAGGCATGACCAAAATTCATAATGGCCTTCATGAGTTTGAAATATTGTTTTTGGGATATCTTCTTCCTTCATTCTAATCTGATGATACCCTAAATGGAGATCCAATTTTGTGAAACAGATTTCTCCATGTAGTTCATCTAACAATTCATCAATGACGGGAATGGGAAACTTATCTTTAATAGTGATCTTGTTGAGCTCTCTATAATCTAGACACATACGCCATGAGCTATCTTTCTTGAATACCATTACCACTGGTGCAGGGTAAGAACTTTGGCTAGGTCTAATAATGCCAGCCTCTAACATTTCTTCAACCATGTGCTCAATTTCACTCTTTTGGGCATAAGGGTATCTGTATGGCCTGATGTTAGGAGGAACACTCCCAAGAATTAGGTGAATTTCATNCAAATACTTTGGAATGATTATCAATGATCCCTTGGAGATCTTGAGGAATAGATGGCTTAGATGTTTGAACATCTAGTGAGCATAATTGTGCAATAATGCCTTGATACCCCTTTTTCAATAATTTTTTCATGCCATTAGAGCTTATCACCTTACTGGGTTTCCCTGTGATACCTCTTAACTCAATTTCTTTTCCTTCCAATGAAAATTTCATGAAAAGTTCTTGAAAATTAAAAGCCATTGTTCCTAATGATTGTAACCATTGGATTCCTAGTACAACATTAACACCACCCATGGGTATAGAAATCATTGGACTATTCATTACATATCCCCCCATAGTAAGATTGATCTTATTGCATTTTCCTGAGCAATTAATAGTTCCTCCATCTATAATCATTACTTGAAACTTTGGCACTGGATATACAAAGCAATTGAGAGCTTTGTATATCCTTCGATCTTATGAGTACTGCTTGAATCAATTAGGACTATTACCTTTTTATTTTTGATGTATCCTTCGATCTTGAGGGTTTGAGGAGTGCTAATTCTAGCCAATGCATTACACGATATCCTGGGAGTCAACTCTTCAGAAGAAATTTCTTCTACGTTTTCATCTTGAGATGGTTCTTGTTCTTGTTCTTCTTCCTCTTCACAATCTATGTAGAATAATTTCTTCTCACCACACTTATGTCCCTTACTGTACTTGCTGTCACAATTAAAGCATAAACCTTTTTCTTTTCTTTCCTCCAATTGCTGAGGTGTCAACCTTGTAGGTTGAGGTGTTTTAGAAGAAGGAGCATTATTCTCTCTGTAGATGTTAGGATTGGTCCTTCTAGTAGCCATAGCCATATTTTTACTTTCAACATTTCTTGCCTCCTTAAATACATTCTCCAATGATTTGGGTTCCCAAAGGTGAACCTCATGTTGAATGTTATCCTTTAAAGTTCCTATGAATACATCAATCAAGTGCTCATCTGGAATATTTGTTACCTTTATATTCAATCTTTGGAAGTTCTCAATGTGCTCGGTAACTAAACCCTTTTGCTTGATATTTATCAATTGNAAGGTATTGCTCCTTGTATCCTCATAGTGTGTTATCATTTCTTCCGTGAAAATTGTCCAAGTGACGAGTGATTTACGAGAAAAAAGCCATCGATACCATACAAATTGATTAGGTTCTAAATATAAAGAAGCAATTCGTACCTTTTGTGTATGTGGCACATTATGTAGATCAAAAAATTGCTCCATATGAAGTATCCATGTGATTGGGTCCTTGCGATCAAACTTCCTCATATCGATATTAGGAACGTGGTTGGTCTTCAACCCAAAGTTGGAGTTTCTCCATTCTTGATTCACCTTCCTTGTGTCCTCATCATGAATTTCATGGGATACATTTTCACTTTCAAGTGTCCTCTCTATTAGGAAAATTTTCAATCCTTCCATGATCTCCCCTTTTAAACCATCCATCTTAGTATCCAACTTAGCTTTCATTGAATCCATCATCTCTTGTAGTTCATCTTTAGTTATTGTCTTCTTTTGTAAATTATTTATGTCCCTACGCATTTCTTTATCTTCATCAAGAGTCCAAGTAGGATTGTCTGAAGGCTTATTTGGTGTAAAAGTTTCCTTTTTTGGTGGCATGTTGGCCAAGTATCACTTTAAACCTTGATTTTGAGGTGGTTCTGCTAGACAATCTTCCTTTTATTGTATCTCAAAAATGTCGGCCCTTTTGAGTATGAAATTTTATTTTTTGTAGGTTTCTGATATTTCTTCTCTTCAATTCCACAGGTCTAATAAAAAATGCATGTGCCAAGTGGAATTTACGGTAACTTCCCCACAACTTGCTGATTTTTGGCCTTTCCATGAGATCTCACTTGTATAGCGTGCCCCACACAAAATAATTGATATAAAATTCTGAAACTTGTACCAGAACTATTGTAGTCTGTCCACTATCCAATGCAACTAGTCTCACTCAATTTGGATACTCTAGGAATAATTTATGATTGTTTTACCTGGAACACCTGCTTGAGACTAGTCAGATACCCTATATTCCACAGGGTGTATCTACAAATTTAAGATGACCCGGAAGATGAAATTTCTACCACATATACCTTACTAATTTATGAGAATTTCCTTTGGAGTTCAGGGTCTGAAATGTTACAGAAAATTTTTTATAGCGAAAATTCTGCAATGAATCAATTCAGAATGATTCTAGAACCCTGTCTTACAAAGGCTGTATCTCCGAAAGTATAAGGCCTCAGGAGATAAAATTTTAACCCAAAGTACCTTGATCCTTCTACTAAATATTCTCCAAGCCGTTCCTTCTGAATCATTGTAGAAAAAAATTTATAGTGAAAATTCCACGGTGTCTCAGATGTAGTAGTGAAACCCCAAGACCTTGAGCTCTGATACCATATGTTAAGAATCAAATATCAATATAGCATAGAAAAACCTCATAATAAGTACTCAATGCCTTGAAAAAGAGATACTTTTAGATAATAAGCCTCTTCGAGGGGGCAACCTCCTTTTACCCCACATAAATGTTCAAGTACAAGATGATTCCAAATGAAAATGTCTCCTTGGTATATATAGGAGACTAGGAGGTATAATTACAACTAATGGAATAAAGGCGACATAAATAAAATAACAATACTAATGTAATATGCCCCAATTAAGGGGTAATGAGCCAATATTAGGGCTTAACACACCCACATGAAATACTTGTTGGTCCATGTTCCACATATGGACCAAATATTCCAATAGTCTCAGTTGGGCTCTCATGCCCTGGATTTTGAAGAACTTCAACAAACCACACTGTCGTAGGGCATTTATGGTGCCCAGATCATTCAAAGCCATTGCATCATCATCTTCATGCTCTCTTTCTCTTCACTCCAACATTTTTGTAATCAAAATGCCCACATGGAGATGAAAGAAAGAAGTTAGCACCTTCAATCATCATTTTTTGGAATTCTTTTTTGTGCATCGCATCATTTTATTTTTGGGTTTTCAGCCGCCGCAACTAGGCTTTAGTTACAGAGAGGGGTTTCCACAAGTGAACCATTGGGCACCTGCAGAAATCCTTGATTTCCACAGGCCTCAATATAGGGCACCTGTGGTGGCCCCAGCACACGCCTATGGCCCAAAAATTCACCCCAAAAAAATCATCTTTTAACCAATTGAAATGAAATTTAAACCATTGAAAAGGAAGAAGACGAGGTACTCACCGTTTTCATACAAACCATTCACCGAATGATCGCCTGTGATCCCCACAATCGATCGCCGAAATATGGGGTGAAAAAAGGGCTCTTAGACAATTTTTTGACCAAATACAAATGAAATAGTGAAAATGAGTTCTTACTCCTATTTATCTCAATTTTTACTTTTTCTAAAAATATTTTCTCAAAAACCTACCTGCCTAATGGTCTCATGAGTTTTTTGTTTCTTGCAGATGGGTAAACTAGGGTTCTAAACAATGAAGTATGGACAATTTTTGCGATTTGTTTTTCTTTTTCGTCGCGTGTACGATTACTTTTTAGGGTTTTTTAGAAAAACCTTGAGCTTAGTATTTGTTCGTTCTCGTGCTCGAAAATCGATGAAAACGTAACCGAGTATACTTTTGTCATCTTTTCGTACTCGTCATGGTAACACGAAAATAATGAAACTTACGGAGTAACCTTTAATCTTTTTTCGCACTCCATAAAAATGAAAAGATTGTCGAGCGACCTTGTTCTTTTCATGCTCGTAAAAGTATTTGAAGAAAACGTTTGATGGGTGATAGTTTATCACTTTTTCGGTCCTATCGAACTACTTTACGAAAAAGGAACTGGGAGAGTTCTCTTTAATTGTTTTTCAGACTCTCAAAATATGAAAAACCCCTGAGTTTTCTATCTTTGGACTCATTAAACAAACATCGAAAGACCCACATGGGACCAAACCACTCCTTCTTAGGGTTCGTTAAACATACTTTGAGGGACTTGTCCGAAGGATGAGCTTACATCAACAAGCATATGTTATCCTCCTCAAGCTTGCATAAAAATAAAGAGGTACTCGCAAAAAATGGTGGGGGAAAATTTGGGAAAGAGATGTGTCTCTGTATTTGCGTTAGTGGCAGTAAGCATCGCTCTTGAACACAACACTCCCTTCATCATTTGAATCTGGGTTGGGAAATCCATTTATCTCTCGTCTGACTTTCGGTAAGTTCATATCTTGGGTCGTCTTTGAGTCAATTCTACCAAGGCCAGTGTCGTGCCACTCATATGTTCAAGAGAAGTTCAACCAAGCCCTCTATTGAGCCGGCCATCTGCAATTTCAATTCCTACCATGTCGACCTTCCTTGTGTCAGTTTCAAATCATGTTCATACTTTTATCTACCCTAAATCTGTTACTTATTTCATGTCATTTGATGGGGGATACATCAAGGTCCTCTTGTGACGAGTCTTTTCCTTTCGACTTCATCTCATTATCCAGGAATAAGACTTAGAAATTATTTAGTGCCTTAGAGTCTGCATGCCTCAATGGCAGGTTTCTTCCCTTTCGACAGTGGATTTATATCATTGATGCATGATCGATAGATTCCATTGAGTGTTCAACTTCAACTCATCTATTCACACTCGTTGGATTGTACTATTGTACCTTGGGAGTCATTGACATCAATGGTGATTTCCCTCGCACTTGTTAACGGTTTTCATTAACGACCGGTAATCAAGTGGTTTCTAACCATGTTCAACTTCAGCGCATGTAATCACATGGCTAGATTCGTACTAACGGACGATGGGATTGAAGACCCTAGACCTCATCATTTTTTATCCATGTTGTGATGGAATATTTGTGATTTGAATTGACACATAGATCCATAGTGTATTCCTGGTGGCTATGTAGAATCTTGATGACATGGATCCACAATGTATAATTGGTGGCCATGACTTATATTTATGATTTCAATCATTTATAGTCTGAACATTGGAATGTGTACTTTAGACATGGTATAATATTGTGCGGATGCTTGATTGTTTGCAGGTTCCCAATTGGTGCGCTCCTTGTTCCTGACACGCACATGCATTTTTACAAAGTATTTCGGCTATCACGAGTTCCAACCTCATACTTTGGGGGGCATTCTGTTACACATTATCACCCTAATGATGATTTCAAAAACATGTGTTCAGGCTCCCAACATGACTTTTTTCCTGAGAAAAGCAACTTCTTTCCTCCTCTACAAGACTTCTTTTTAGAAAAGGTCCGCAGGCTGCATATATTACACAGTGCTAAAATATATGATTTCCGTAGGCTGCTATATTGCTGGCCGGTAGGATTTCCGCAGGCTACTCTATAGATGGCCCGCGGGATTTCCGTAGGCTACTATATAGGTAGGGTGCGGCGGCGTTCCAAAGCTAAAAGAGGAAAGAGGTTTCACGAAGTTTCTAGAAGGGGAATCTTCTAGAATGTGAGGTGGCGTCCGTATGGTTGAGATCCTACTGGTTTCTATGATTTGGTGGGATCATCCTCATCCCTTTAACCACTTCACCTTCTCCTATATAATCATGGGCTTCTCATGGAAAAGGTTAAGCAAGATTAAGTAGAGAATTGATGAAATAATAGGCTGAAGACTGTGTGAAGAATCCTATTCCTATTGATGCTTGAGGCCTCCATTTGTCTATCAAGATTTTGTGGATTATCTTCATGCGAATTTCAGAGCAAGTGTATGTGAGTGTTGGAGAGAAGGACCATTAAAAGGGAACTTGCAACATCAAGGAAATTCAGTTGTATCTTCTACTTTTCATTAATATAATACGGTGGCACATCTCTTTCCCATAAAATGATTAGTATTTTATTACATGATTCCTTGATCACATGTTTAGGTTGTCATTGAATTCTACTATTGTTGCTTTCACATTGGTTGGTTTGTGTTATCGCAGATCTGATTCCACAAGAGCACTAGAGTGAAGAAGGGACAACAAAGATATAAGGAAACGATTCATAAGGTATGTTATCTATTCCTCCTTTGGTAGTAAACTCAATGATCACAACTTAGGGAAAGCGTCTTGTTCCATCTTGTTTTGTTCTAGATCCAGGTGGATCTAGGGGGATTAGTTCATGTCCACATCTACTGATTTACCCAATAACACTGTTGTAACTTCTTCTCTGTGTTTCACTAGGCCTTCTTGGATAACCTTTTGTGCATGACTTTCAAAGTTGTTTATGTTCCTGTTGTTAGCTCTGCAATTCACAGATTTATGTCCAAAAGTATTATATGCATAACATAAACCAAAATAGATAGTTTGATACCTGGGAGTTGAATATCTTCTGAAAGGAGATACTCTTATGAATCCTTCTTCTTCCTGAGGCCTATATGTTTCTGTTGGTCATTGATTCTGAAATCTGAATCTTCTTGGTAGAGGAGTGTCCCTGTAATTTTCTTTGTAGACCTTCCTATCCCCTTTGATTTTGTCTGCATAGCTTTTTGGATATGTTTCTTGTTATGTGGTTTTGGAGCTTGATCCCTTTTTTGTCTGATTGTATCCAAGTCTGGACTTTTCATGATGAGGTTTTTGACTGCTAATAATGTCATTCAAAACTTTTGAGTTGTTCTGCATATTTTTATTTTGAAGATCCTTTCTTAATGTGACAATTTCTGCTTCCAAATTTCCAATGATATTGCCTCTTCATTATAGTTTTTATTTGAGTGCTTCTTCAATTCTTTTATATTCTTCAATTTGAACCTTAAAATTTGTGATCATTTGTTCTAGTTCCTGAGTGTCTTCTTTCTTGTCTAGTTCCGCTTGTAGTTTCTTGTTTTTCTTTTTTTCTCTTCTGGTAACTTCTATGGCACACAACAATTATTCTCGGTAATCAACTTCTGCCTCTTCATATTCTTCTTCGGAGTCTTCTTTATCATAGTCTTCTACTGCCATGAATAGAACTCTTTCTCTCTCACTGTCACTAACTTCATCTTCATACGATGATGAGATGTCTTCTTTGGTGCATAAGCTTTTCTTGAAAAGTTTCTTTGTGGTTCTTTTACCTTTATATGTTTGTTTTCTATTTGAGTAACCTTCATCATTTCTCTTTTTATTATGAGGACATTTGTTGGAAAAATGACCAATACCATCACAATTAAAAACAATCAAAGGAAGCTTACCTCTATACCTGTCATTGGTTCCCTTGTTCAATCTTCTGACAAAGTTGGCTACTTCTTCATCATCTTCTGAGACGTCATTGTTGCTGCTATGTTATTTTTATTTTTGCTTTCCCTTTTTCTTTGACCTTTTGGATGATTTGAAGGTTGCTTATTTTATATCTAGATTTTCCTGTTCAATTCTCATTTCATATGCTGTGAAGATTCCATGTAGTTCGCCCATGCTTATTGAGTTTAGATATGCTCTTTCTTCTAGTGCTGATATCTTAGGGTCAAATCTCATAGGAAGAGATCTTAGTACCTTTTGAACAATTACAGAGTCTTTGATTTCTTCTCCCAATCCCAAGACTGCATTTACTGTTCATCGACTCGTAAAAAGTAAGCTGCAATATTCTCATCTCCTTTCATCTTTAGTTGTTCGAACTGACCTCTATAAGTTTGAAGCTTTGTTGCTTTTACTTTTGAATCTCCTTCATAAATATTTCGAAGTTTGTCCCAAATATCTTTAGCAGATTTACAATGTGCAACTTTGGTGAATATCGATTCTACAATACCATTCAGAACTGCATTTGTGGCTTTGGAATTATTCTAACCGAGTTTCACTGCTTTGTCATTTGTCGACGGAACTGTTGGTGCTTTGTATCCATCTACAATTGATTTCCAAATTTCAAATCCCTGTGCTTGTATATATGCCTTCATCCTTATGCTCCAAAATGCATACTTTTGTCCATCAAACTGTGGTATTCCATTTTTATACAAGTTGTTTCTCTCCATGATCTACCTTTCAGTGGTTAAAGTGATTTCTGAAGGAACCTGCTCTGATACCAATTGTTGGATTACTGAGAGGGGGGTGAATTAGTAATAGAGAAATCTAATCCCTTTTAAACATATAATGCAAGTGTTATATAAATGTATAATTATCATCCAATATTTGCAGAGTAAATAAACAATGAACAAATGAACAATCATACACATACACAGTACACCGGTGTTTTTACATGGAAACCTAAACTGGGGAAAAACCACATAATGTTTTTTCTTATATGTCTTGAAGAATTACATTCATTGGAAGCACCAACTTCCTTTGTTTTCCAGCTTCAACTGGAAGGAGGCTCTAACCCCCTAGTTTCTCAGGCTACAACCTGAGGGAAGCTCCAACCCCCAATACTTTGGCTACAACCAGAAAGAAGCTACAACCCCCTATGTTCTCCGGCTACAACCAGAAGGTGGCTACAACCATCTATCCTTGACCCGTCCAACCACCCTGACATATAAGTAGAATGATGGAACCACTGTCACACTATCATTGTGAGATATACAGTTTTAAAAGTATACCAATCAACCTGTACCAATAACCTGAACCATGCATCAACCATGCATCAACCTATACCTCAACCTGTAATCAACCTGTACCATAAACAAGTGCATCAACCATGTACCAAATATGTATCAATCATGTATCAAATACCCATCAACTATGACTCATCAATATGTAACAACATCATCAACTATACACCTCATGTATGTGCCAACTCATCAACTACTTGTCTCAACCATGTACCCAACATGTACCTCAACCAAAATCCCTCATCAATTTCATCTTCCAAATCTGATTTGTAACTTCGTAATAGACCTAGTGTATATGATCACATACCTACAAACCTTCCTTAACTTTAACAACAAGAGACTAGCATTTTCATCAAACNTCAAATACCCATCAACTATGACTCATCAATATGTAACAACATCATCAACTATACACCTCATGTATGTGCCAACTCATCAACTACTTGTCTCAACCATGTACCCAACATGTACCTCAACCAAAATCCCTCATCAATTTCATCTTCCAAATCTGATTTGTAACTTCATAATAGACCTAGTGTATATGATCACATACCTACAAACCTTCCTTAACTTTAACAACAAGAGACTAGCATTTTCATCAAACTTTACTTTAGTCTCACATGACTAGTTTTGGATTAGTCAACAACCATAGCTTGAAATAATCATAACTATGTACCTGTAATGAATAAAGATATGGAAATAGTGCACAATGTTCTTCAATGTGTTTTATGCAATTTCTCCAGGTTTCACTACTTGGAACCTCTCAGAAAACGAGTTATAGCAAAAATGGCATACCTTGTTGAATTCTGGATTATTCTAGAGAGCGAACTTGTAGAGCGTGCCCCGCACAAAATATTTGTTATATGGATATGAAAATTGTACAAAGAATACTACAGACTGTACTCTAACCAACACATTTGGTCTTACTAAATTTGGATCTGTTATGAAGAAGTTATGATGGTTTTACCCGAAACACCTGTTTTAGACTAGTTTCAGGACTATCCACAAACCCTATTTTCCACAGAGTGTAACTCCAAAAATACAACGAACCACAAGATGAAATCCGTACCACAAATACTTGGATATGTTTTCTGAATGGCCTCCCAATTTCACAGTCTAAATCATTCTAGAAATTTTTTTATTGCGAAAATGGTGAGATGACCTGTAAATAACATACCTTAGAAAGCATCATCAAAAGAATTTATCCTCCCTTGAATTTCGGCCTTCTTTACTTCAAATTCCCTTTGAAATTTGGCTTAGATATCCTTTGGTTACCTCAGTCACCTGTAGATATTCAATATGTTGAAGTGTGATTAAAATGAGAGAGCCTTGCCTGTTATTTATACTCTCCAAGTAGTTTCCTTAGAAGCATCTTCTAGGCTACTTTCTCCACATATCCACTTTGTCCACACAGTGACCTATGTCCAAATTTTCCCAATTTGCCACTTGTCCATGTATCCAATAGCCACTTGACCACTTAACCCATTTTCCTCATTTTAGGGTTAACCTTCTTATAACCACTTTCCATAATTAGAAAGTTCTCCATTTACTTTATTAGTTAAATAATCCTCCTTTACTTTGTCACTTCACTTTATTATTTAAATAATCCTCTTTGATTTTTTCACTTCAATTTATTATTTACATAATCCTCTTTGACTTTGTCACTTCACTTTATTATTTAAATAATCCTCTTTGATTTTGTCACTTCACTTTATTATTTAAATAATCTCTTCTTTGCAAGCACTTTGACTTATTTGACCTTTTGCGGCTTCAAGCCAACATATGAGGATCCTCCAAATTTGTAAGGCCATAAATCTCAAACCGTGAGAAGTTATGTGACGTTCCACATACCACCAAAAATGACATGACATGTACTATCCATCTAGAATAGTCTTACCTGCAAATATATCAAAACTCATACCATTATACATCAAACAAGCTTGGGTCAATTACCCAAACCTTTGTGCTACTAGAATTCACTACCAGACTTTCTTCAAGGGTTGACATCAATGAAAACCAACCCAATTAATCAACATGCTGCAATATAAGTGCTACAATTATAATTGAATAAGCACGAGACAAGCTAGTTAAAAAAAACTAGTTGAGCTCAACAATGATAGAACAAGACTTTAGCACAAAAATAAAGGTTGTCATTAAAAGCTAATTGCAGTGATATTTATCAGCCTTATGGCTGTAACAATTTTTTTATTATAACAATAGATTTAACCACTAAAACTTTCTCAAAACTTTCCAAAAGATGTGTTGTACTTAATAGATATGTGGGCAGATTTTAGGCAATTTTCAACGATTAAATTAGGAGTTATTGAAGAGATTGGTTAGGGTTTTCTGCAGCCCTAATGTCTATAGGTTAAATTTGTAACATCAACAAGAAATACTTGTAGAACTGAAATGCTCTAGTGGCTCAAGCAAGCATCTATAGCATAGATTTGATTCCACTAGGAACAACTTCAAAATCATGAAATTCCACGTTTCCTAAAGTAACAATTTTATATCTCCAATGCAACAAGTGATGAATAGTGCCTTTAATTATTGGGTTAATGGAGTCAAGCAAAGAAAGAGATAGGGGTACTACCTCCTTTTGGGTGTAAATCCTCTCACTCCCCAAGGAAAGTATCTCTAGCTAGGGTTTAAGCTAAGAGGGTGTATTCCCTTATACTTCTCTTAGCAAACCCTTGTTAAACCAATAAAATGTAAGCATAAAATGATGGAGACCAAGGTGGGGGTGTATGCCTTTAAACTTCCCACCTATATTTATAAAATAACCTTGACTTGAATAACAAATGATAGCGCAATGTGAAAAGCCTTACAAATTCAAGGAAACAAGCTAAGACAAACCACCACAATAGCTAGAGAATAGCCTTCCAAGGCTAGCACATCACTTCCATCAACCAATAACAAAAAAAGTAGCCATACACAAGAGCAAAAGAGAGAAATAACTAAAGGTAGTGAAAATTTCAGTCCAAGTACCTCTCTAAGATGAGAGAGTTATGTTATGAAATGAGACCTTATGATCTTTATTTATACAAAATGTCTCCAAAATAAATTTTCCACATAATTTTAGGGTAAACCACAAGACTAGGGGTCAACAACCCTAATATTTCCCCTTTACACAAATAATATCAAACAATTCACTTAAAATTTACTTTTACACAAAAATAAACCCTAACTTAAGGTGACGCCTGTTGATGTTTTGGTAGCTGCAGGAGGTATTAACCTCCACGTGTAACCTATGAATTAGAATAGAATATTATGGAAGAAAGTGAACCATTAAACAGATGTGTGGAAACCCTAGAAGACAAGTCGTCCTATCAGAATAAATATATTAGAATATTATTTTCTAGAAATACAAGTTGGCTCCATAGGAAAAAGATAAACAAAAAATATAATTACCAGAAAGTCAGGTCGACCTAGCCAAAAAAGTCACTGGACAAATTAATATAAATAAAAGATGTTTTATCTCATTTGGATATCAATTAGTGTGAAATTCTTGTGGAGGAATAAGGGCACATGGTCATCTCTTGGTCTTGGTCTCTCTCTTGGTGATTCTCTTGGTGAGATTCTAATTTCTTGACGATTCTCTTGGTGAGATTCTAATTTCTTGGTGATTATCTTGGTGATACTCTTGGTGATATTCTTGCTAAGTACAGTGCAGGACTTGAGAGAGTAGTGTAGCTGCAATTGTTGCAATCGTGTATGGTACTTGTTCAGTGGATATGGAGACTCTCTCTCTTGTGCACTACCCTTGGAGGAGCACTCTACATGTCTTGAGTTGTTTTTGAAGTTAGTAGTGTCGGAAAGTTGGCTTAGGTTGATGGAAAATTAGTATGGATTATTGATTGTCATTGATTTCAACCATTGGAGAGTGATATTGTAGATTGATGTCAACCCTTGGAGAAATTATGGTAGCACAAAGGTTTGGGTAATGGACCCAAGTTTTTTTTATGTATAATGGTACGAGTTTTAATATATTTGAAGGTAATACTATTCTTTACAGGTAGTACATGCCATGCCATTTCCGGTGGTATGTGGAACATCACATAATTCCTCACGATTAGAGAGTTATGGCCATGAGAAGTTGGAGAACCCATGTTTGGGTAATGGACCCAGGTTTGGGTAATGGACCCACGTTTGTTTGATGTATAATGATATGATTTTTGATATATTTGCAGGTAATACTATTATATATGGAAATTACATGTCATTCCATTTCCGGTGGCACGTGGAACGCCACATAACTCCTCACGGTTAGAGATTTATGGCCATGTGAAGTTGGAGAACCCTCATGAGTCATCTGGAAGCCCCAAAAGGTCAAAGTGGTTTAAGAGATTTTAGAAGGTAAATAATAAAGTGAAGTGATGAGTGTACTATAAGTAAAAGTGAATACAAAAGAAATTATTTAAATAATAAAGTTAATGGAGAAATTACGAAGTGGACAAGTGGTTAGAATTGGGTTAGCCCTAAAATAAGGAAAGTGGGTTAAGATGGTTAAAAGGTAACCCCTTGAGGAATCTACATGAAAGTATAAATAAGAGGCAAGGCTCTCTCATTTTAATTGCACTTGAGCATATTGAATATCTACAGATGACTTAGGTAACCAAAGGATATCTAAGCCAAATTTTAGAGGGAAGGTGAAGTAAAGAAGGCTGAAATTCAAGGGAGGATAAATTCTTTTGATGATGCTTTCTAAGGTATGTTATTTACAGGTCATCTCACCATTTTCGCAATAACTTTTTTTATAGAATGATTCAGAACTTGAAATTGGGAGCCATTGAGGAAACATATCCAAGTAGATGTGATAAAAATTTCATCTTGTGGGTCGTTGCATTTTTGTAGTTACATGTTGTGGAAATAGGGTTTGTGGCTAGTCCTGAAACTAGTTTAAAACAGGTGTTTCAGGTAAAAACGTCATAACTTCTTCATAACAAATCCAAATGTAGTAAGACCAAATGTATTGGTTAGAGTACATTCTGTAGTATTTTGTGTACAATTTTCAGATCCATACAACAAATATTTTGTGCGGGGCACACTCTACAAGTTTGCTCTCTAGAGTAAGACATAATTCAACAAGGTATGTCATTTTTGCTATAACTCCTTTTCTGAGAGGTTCCAAGTAGTGAAATCTGGAGGAATTGCATAAAAGACACTGAAGAACATTGTGTACCATTTTCAGATCTTTATTCATTACATGTACATATTTATGATTATTTCAAGTTAGGGTTGTTGACTAATCCAAAATTAGTCATGTGAGACTAAAGTAAAGTTTGATAAAATGCTAGTCTCTTGTTGTTAAAGTTAAGGAAGGTTTTCAAGTATGTGGTCATATACACCAGGTCTATTACAGAGTTACAAGTCAGATTTGGATGATGAAATTGATGAGGGATTTTGGTTGAGGTACATGTTGGGTACATGGTTGAGACAACTAGTTGATGAGTTGGCACATACATGAGGTGTATGGTTGATGATGTTGGTACATCTTGATGAGTCATAGTTGATATTTAATTTGTACATACTTGGTACATGGTTGGAGGCACTTGTTAGTAGTATTGTTGACACATGGTTTATGGATGATGTAGCATACTTGTATTAATATATTATTAGAAGAACATATTGATCTTGGTGATTATTATGAGTTGTTTTGTTATGCTTGTTTGATGCACATATTTGAGAGTTGTCTTGGTGATTGATCTTGGTGAGTAGATATGATTTGGTTGATAAGATTGATGATACAGGTTGTTTTGATAGGTTTTTTGGATAGGTTGTCATGACAGGTTATTTGTACAGGTTTGGTGCATGGTTGATGCACTTGTTCATGGTATAGGTTGAGGTACAGGTTGGTGCATGGTTGATGCACTTGTTTATGGTACAGGTTGATTACAGGTTGTTTGGTACAGGTTGGTGCATTGTTGATGCACTTATTTATGGTACAGTTTGAGGTACAAGTTGATGCATGGTTCAGGTTATTGGTACAGGTTGATTGGTACAGTTTTACAACATTATCTCTCACAGTGATAGTGTGACAGTGGTTCCATCATTCTACTTATACGTCAGGGCGGTTGGACGAGGTAAGGACAGGTGGTTGTAGCCACCTTCCGGTTGTAGTCGAAGAACATAGGGGGTTGTAGCCTCCTTCTGGTTGTAGCCAGAGATTGGGGAGTTGGAGCTTCCCTCAGGTTGTAGCCTCCTTCGAGTTGCAGCTGGAAAACAAAGGAAGTTGGTGTTTCCAATGAATGTAATTCTTAAATACATATAAGAAAAATCATTTCATGGTTTTCTCCCACTTTGGGTTTCCACATAAAACACTGGTGTACTGTGTATGTGTGTGATTGCTCATTTTTTCATTGTTTATTTACTCTGCAACTATTTTATGATAATGCTACATTGATATAACACTTGCATTTTATGGTGAAAAATGATTAAATTGATCTATTAATGATTCACCCCCCCTCTCAGTAATTGAACAAGTAGCTAGGGTTTATCTGTTGGTTTTGGAGTAGGCTTACCAGAATTATTCTAAGTAAAGGTTAGTGTGCTTGGGGTTGCATATGTGAATTCCTATGGTTGGGTGACAATGATGTGACATTGTCTATGGTTAAACAAGCATACCAAAATTTCAACAGTGTCACCCCTTTAGGGGATGTTTTGACATTAGGAGCAAGTCGTTGGTGTTGGATGGCGCAAACCCCCACACTTTCCCTCCAAAGGGTTGCGCGACCTCCTGATCTAGGATTGTTCAATGCCTGAGTCRGAGCGACCCCTTAGGTTTCTCTTTGGAACCCAAAAGTTCTATCACAGGTCCTTCCTTTCCTAGCCAGGTTGTGTGGCACCCGCAGACCCTCTCCTCAGTGCTTTTAAAATTTTTAACACCAACGACGCTAACTCTCTATGTTATACGTCCCCTTTGATGTGACCACARACTACGACTGTGGGCTAGCTCTCTTCATGACTCCATGCTTCAGAACTTTYGTGAGATACTTGTTCCCTTTTTCCTCGATTTCTGAATCGATGAATTCTCCAAGACCACATCTATGGTCCACATTTTTCCTCACGCTCAACGGATGAGATTGAAATCATGAGTTTGGAATTCGCGAGCCATTTCTTCCCTCAAATCCTTCCTTCCCGATTTATGAATCAACGAAGCATTGATATTTCACCACGTGTCCTATATCAATGGACGACTAGGATTTCTTTGGCTCATGGCTCTTCGGGTAACCTCTCCTCGACTTTTCTCCAAAGGATTCTTCCTCCAAAATCCGTATATCTCTACTACGTTCCCTTCCCAGTATCAACGAATAGGATCAACTTGCTCTTCATGACCCTGCGAAGATATTTGGGAATTCGCAAGTCCTCGACTCTCGTTGCACACTTAGCACATTTTCCTCTTTGAGACTTAGGTTGTTCTCAAACTTCTTCTGTACCCCTTGTAGAGTTCTGCACAAAATCTTCAGTGACTTTGCTCAGCTTGAAAACCTCCAAGGTTCCTAGTTCCTTTGCGTCCTTTAGTGGACTTCCGCTTTCCCTCATGGTAGCTTGATGCCCTCCTCCTGAGATTTGTAAGATGAAATTACGATATCCTCGATGCACTCCTTGCGCTTGGCTCAGTTTTTCGATGACTTCTCCCTTAGCCTTATGGAAGGGTTTAAGGCATATCATTTCCTTTGTYGATGCACTCTCGCAAAGCCTTCCTTCCTCATAATTTTCAGTAATTTTGGGATTCTCTTAAGGGGTTCAACACTTCAGATTGTGTTTACTTTGCACGTCTTCACACCAACTCGATGTCCTCTTGGAAGAATAATTCAGAGTGTTTAGTAACTCTGCACTGTATCTTCCCTTATATAGCCTTTCCTTCCAAGGTATTTAACCACCTTGAAATTTCCTCCCGGGTATGTGAATTATCCTGGTATGCCCTCCTGGAAGCTTCTATTTTGACTCCACTAAGTTCAGACATGCACTCCTTGCGTCGGTTCACAGAGTTTCCTCACTTTGTCATGCACTCCTTGCACTTAACCTAGAGAAATAGACCTAATCCAACATACTCACATATAGAAAGTTATAGTTCTACCCCTGGAGACGATTTCTAACATTCATCTACCATTTAAATGCATACAAATGATATTCATCACAAAGGAACTCATTACACATAAGTTGATAACAGGAAAAACCATCATTTTTCTATTAATGGTAGAATATCAAATTACAAATGGTTGAGTCTAGACTGCAACTGAGTCTCGACCCTCGCTCAACTATCTCCTCACCTCTTTTTCTACTGGTAACAACACAAGATTTTATACAAGAGGGGCTCGACGAGCTTCCCTCCAAGATAATCTAGTAGTGTCAAATAACCATTCAAAAATGCCTGACTACCGAGGCAAATTAAAATGATAGAAATCTGATTCAAATCAGATACAGATCCCTCCTACCCTTAACCACTTAATGGTGACCTTATCTCTAGCTTGTGCAAAGGCACAATTTGGCTCTTCCAGCTTGTCAATATTGAATGCCCAGATCATGCTTTAGATTATCAAAGGAAAACAATATATGAGAGGGTGGCACCTCTCCCTTCCCCAAATGCGCACCACGCGTGTCAATCGGCTGGCGCATGCTAAGGTGGAGTGATGCTCCTACATCATTGGAGAAGTGTAGTTAGGCTTCTCAAAGCCAGATGTCAATCATCCAAGTCATTTCTTCAATGCCTCATTCTCAAAGCCTCAAAAACTCATTCTCCTCATCGTCAAATCCTCATTCTCCTCAAAACATCCTCGTGTCAATGAATGATAACCTACCCACCAAACCCTAGCCCTCCTATATGACGCCATGCCTCTGAAGGTGACGTTTTTCTTCTCCTAGGAAAAATGTTTAGCATGTGAGGGTTAGGTTATGTTGTCCACAATGTCTTCTAGGCCTTCGAAGGTATGTCACTCTACACTGACATGCAGGCTCTTGGAATCCACCTGTGGGATTCAAGCCCTATGGAATCCTAATCTAGGCTTTTTGCTCCAAAATTGTTAACCAACTAGGTCCTGCAAAGACAAATAAGCATGCCCTCAAAGGATCTCAAGTCAAAATATAATGATAAGTAAATCAAGTCAATAAATGAGCCACCTAATCATGCACATCAAATATTACCATGTCAAACAATTAAGTGCTCAAAGAAATTATGCAACTTGCCAAGATTGGATATGGGAGGGTTGACGAGCTGTCCTATTGGGTAGATCTTTCCCTAGGTCAAGGAGTATTTCCAAGAGATCCCTATCTAAGCCATGTAAATTGGATGAAGTGGTTAAGTAGCAAGACTCAATGGGCATGGGGTTCATGACATACAAGGGGTTGTAGTGTCTCACTCATGGATGCCTTTGTAGAGGGTGTGTGGCACCTTCGTTTGCAATGCAATTTTTTCCAAGCCCATCGTTTTACCATTATTTGTTTCTTTCATGTTTTTAAGGATGAGTTGAAGCCCACTATCCTGGCGTGGTGTCTAGATAATGACATTTTCACTCACAAATACTTTTGCGGAAATGCGAAGGTTGGATCGTGATGATACCCCCTTTCTCTCAATTGTGAAACTAAGAGCCACTATCCTAGATTGGTGGCCAGATGATGGTAGTTTCATGCCACTAGATATCCATGATCATGATAGGTCGGCTCGTGATGAGACCTCATATCCTCCAACTAACCCCATAAGAATTCGTTTACTCGTGTGGGTCCCCCTTTTCTTACAAATAATTGTTTAATTTCTTTCTTAGGGGATCCTTGGGCGAAGCATCTAGAAGGTTTATACATTGGCTTTTATCTTTTTCCCAACAACAATCCCTTTGGGACTTCAACCCCTTCTTCTCATAGAATGAGGGACAACCCCTTCTTAGGTCAATACACCCTAAAATCCCAAGAGACAAGGAAATGGGGGGTTTAAGTGATCAAAAGTAGTAAGTATGGTCAGGAACGGTACAATGACTCTTCAAGGGAGTTCCTAGTAGAAAACACATTTCCAAGGAAGACCACCTACTTGGGCACAATGTCAACCACCAAGGTGAAACAAGGCAAAAGGCATAATTTCCAAGCATATGTCATGAAATATAAAGCAGTCTAAGATACACCATACTCAAATGCCTTAAATATTTGTTGGCACAGGGGCATACCCAGATTTCAATGCTACAACAATGAACCAACAAAACCCTAACTACCGACCCTTTCAGCAACACCTACGAAGTAGATAAAGTCTCACCCAAGGTAGATGCAGGGGTGGTTGCAAGACTCAAATGTCTGCAACCTTAGCTGGGACACAGATTTGTGATTGTAATACCTTAACAGAGAACTTAGCAGTTATAATTCATCAATATTCAGTGTTAGTTTATAGCGCAGCTAAACCCTAATTACAGATCAATGTAGTATTCACACAGATCCAATAGATCCAAGCACTAAGCATACCAACATAGATTAGATATAAAATTCATTCAAATTATTCAGCACTAAGCCACCATATTAGATCCTTCTAAGAATATATCAGAGCACTAAGCATTTAATCACATAGATAAGAGAACAACCATAAAGCACAAAGCAATCACAACACAGGATATACGTGGTTCACCCCCACCCTGGGGCTATGTCCACCAACTCTTCATCTTCTTTATTAGTTTATTTAATCTTCTTACATGCAAAATGCCTCAAAATCCTACTCTGCATAGGACAAGAGATCTGCGCACACATCGCTAGACCCTCCTTCCCCGAGCTAGGTTACAACACAAAGCCTACATACAATCCCTTACAGTCACTTGTACTTAGCCTTGCAAGTCTCACACAACACAAAGCACTTACAACCTTTACTTGCACTTAGCACACTTACCACTGACTCCTTCTTACATCTCCAAGTCTTCTATTTATACATTACAAAAAGGGCCTAAGCATGGGTAAACCCATGGGCCAACATCCCCGTACCCGTTACATAAGACCAAAACCCAAAAAGGCCCTAAAAAGGGGTCGAGATCTCGCGATCTCCGCTTCGACTTGCGCTCTGCCTTCGATAGCCTGTCAAAGTCCAAAAAGTAGGTCAAACATGACCAAGAATCCTCAAAACTTGGTCAAGGGCCAACAGGCCCCCAACATTCACTTGTGACTCGTCCCGATTCACTCTAGTTTGGGTAGCTCTGCTTCAAAATCCTCGATCTTGTCTCGAGCTACTTCGACCTGTTGTTGTGCCACAGCCTCCTGCTTAGTGAATTCTTGGATAACTTCTTCGTTGACAGGTCCCTCTAAGCGTTATTCAGCTGTAGTGACAACATGCTCCAATTCTGTTCCTCAGCCTTCAATCTCTGTGAACAGTTGGCAAGCCTCATATTGTATAGGTTGGAGCCTCTAAGTCACTTCCATGACTTTTCTCTTAATGGTGTGGACCTGCTGTTGAGCAGTGTGTTGTTCTTGGGATCGCTTCATCCTCTCAACTGCTGACAGGGGATTCAACTGCGCCTGTATTGTTTCTGCTTGCTGCTTCACCTCCTGGAGATGTGACTCCAGTGCCTTTAATTCAGGATCCTCAGTGAGTCGCTCATAAGTCTGGGCACTGTGATCACTTAGTTGTTTACATTCCATGGTGAGGACCTTGATTCTTTCAACTGCGCTTCGAGCAGTTGATTCTCTTTGATATCGCACATCCTGCAGAGTGTTGGGCATTGTTCAAAGCTCTAAGTTTGTTATTCTTTGTTGTATCTCCTGGATAGATTCCGCGAGCTGTGCTACTTTATGCTCTACCTGGTCTTCTTCTTTTGGCTCTAAGTCTGTCACAGAGCGAAGTGCTCTGTCAATTGCTTCTTTGATTCCAAGTTGTTTTGTGAGAAACTGTTCTTTTTCTTGCTTGACCTGTGCCCTCTCTTCTTCAAACTTAGTTTGAAGGTCATCCTTATCCTTTTGTGTAGCCCAGCGTTTCTCTACCATTTCTTCCTGGGCTTGTTTCAGGGTTGTTGTGGCCTGGTCTTTCTCAGCTTGTGCTTGATGAAGGCGAGCTTCGGTCACATCAGCTAGTCTGTCGAGTTGGGCAGACTCATCTCCCAACTCTGGTTCTTCTGATGGCGGGGGCGCATAGGATACTGCGCGGCTGTACTTAAGGTCCTGTTGTACCCCTTTGAGTTCAACTTCGATTCTATCATACATCTCCTCCTACTTGGATTCATGTTTCTGCAAGATGTCCTGCGAGGCATCTGCTATAGCTGCGATGATGAAGTCGAAGTCATCTACAGTGAGCATTGTCTGCATCTTAGTCAAGGTGGATCTGGGTTTATTTCGGTTTTCTTGGGAGAAACCTTCCTTTTCTTCAAGGGATCAGCCTCATCAGCAAGATCCCTAGGTGGTGTTACTTTGCCTTGCTTCTACTAATATTCTTTGTCGTTTGTCTCTTCTACTTCATCATCACCCCCTTGGCTAGGTGATACTGAAGCATTTTCTTTCGATGCACTGCTCAAGTCTTGGACTTCTTCGGTATTCTTCCTTCTGCTAGTTTCGAGTGTGTCGTGTTCTCTGTGAGTGGCCTCCGAGCTGTCAAGTTCGGGATCAGACATCTCTGTAGGGTCAGCAGGCATAAGGAAGTCTACTGACCATTCCTTAGTTATCTCCTCGAGGTCCTCCTCTGTGAGCTTGTAGTATGACTGAAGCTCCTCTTTATGCTCATCTTCTTACACAATGATATAGATGAAGTGTCGATCTACACAAAACTTCATGAGGGATCGGAACTGATGCAAGGTGTTTGGCGTCATGTGAGGTTCAAATTTGATATCCCTCTTCAATTGGAGATAATATGTATGAAAGACCACATTCGACTGCCATTGTTTTCCCATGTCGCTCGAGTACTAGAGCGTGGTGAAATTATCAACAAGTGGCTCAAACGATTCAATGTCTGGGAAGGTCACACCTTCTGGCATCTCCCAAGTGGTAAATGCGATGAGGATCAAGAGCCAGCTAAAGTGTAACTCATAGCCCTGATCCTGAGCTTCGTGGTAGTCTAATTCCAGCTGGTTGACCAAGTACTTCACCCAGTTCATCTAGAGTCCTTCTACGCATTTCCCAGCGAGGTCAACAACAAATCATGTGACCTGTGTAGGTATGTTCTTTCTTACGAGATTTCCTAGGATCAGCTGGCAAGCCAGGTGCACTTCGCCATTATGGATGGAAGCTACCTTGTAGCATCATGTTCCCTTTTCTACATCACCATATGTGTCTTTGATTCTCTGTGCTAATGCACGATCTGTAGCTTTTCTTGGGTAGAATTCCTGTGGGTCAGGTCCCTGCATGCTCAATCCAGTGATCCTATGGATCATCGTTAGATTGACTGTGATACGTTAGTTTAGCCATAGGTTGTTGCCATGGTAACATGAGAGAAAGAGATTAACACATGCATTAACCTCCTGGTGCCTTCTGAAATGTGGGATCTTCATTACATTCCAGAGGGTGGACTGCGCGAGGTTCATAGTCCATAGCTGGGGGATTATTTTCGAGCTCTTCCCCTTCGTCCTGGTCAAGTATTTATAAGGGGCGAGCATATTATGGTTCTTGCGGTCTCCTAGGTTGAAGTCACTGAACTTCAACATCGCGATCTTATCCTGCTACGTTCTAACTGCATGTATCCCCTTTGGGAGGTACGCAATAACCATGGTGTAATAATAGTCCCTCGGGATACTGTCACGACTCACTGCGTCGACCATAGGTGGGATGTAGTCGGGTAAGATGGTCGAGATTAACTTCACGTTTGCTAGGTCATCTCTATGCTTGGTTCTCTTTTCTGTTGTCGGTCGGGATGCTCTGGATCCATGAGCAGTTGACGGAGAGGCTTGCAATCCTCTCATCAATGATTCTTGAATACCTGCAGACATCACTTTCTCGACCATGAGATCAATGAGAACTTCTGCGACGGATTTCTCTACAGCACTGAGCTCATCTGAAATGCACACTTAGATCGGATAACTCGGGTGGATGAATGAGTGCGCAATGCAATGGACCAGGTGTCGATCTCAATAAACATAGCGCGGTCGACATGAGTTGGCTTGGATACAATTCACAAAAGTGTTCTTAGTGCAATAGTCGATATACTAAGTAGACACAATGTAATAGATATTTCCAGTGGATGAGAGGTTTCCATTAATGCGGTTCTATCTGTTGCGGTGCAGTCCCAACGGTTTGATGGCGAGTCTTCAGGCCATTACTGTTGTTCTAATCGTTCAGGTCATCGGGCTAACGATTATAATGCTTTCAACGGCTATATTGCTTCTCCATGGCGAAGTGCCATGTTGCGTTGTTCTGATATCCCGACGAAGTTCCATTTTTGCAAGTTTTCCTTCTGCGAAGTTCCTTCTGGAACCTTCTGTAACTTTTCTATCTTTGCTCTCTTTCTACTGAGATTTCTAGCATTCTTCCTGGTGATCTTCATCTCTGTATTCCTCTTTCCATTATGATTCTTATCTCCTTTTGGCATAGTAACTTCGTGATGTTGAGATTCTTTAGTAGGGTTCAAGGGTAATACTTCTTTTCTATTTGGGGAAGGTGCTTTAGTCTTCTGTGAGTCTTCTTGTGTTGTTTCAACTTCGACATCCAAGTTTTTGGTTCTAAGTAGCTTCGGTCTATTCTCTTGTTCTTCAATCAAGTGTGCTATCCTCCTAGTCATGAAATATTTTAATTCTTGCTTCTTCTGCTATAAGACTTCCTCTTCTTTTCTTCTGGCCTGATCCTTTTCAATCCAATGTTGTCCTAATACTACATCAAATGGGGCATTGTTCTCAATAAATTTAACAATCTCAAAATATTCCTTTGTCGAAGTTCCATGAGCACTCATAGATAACTGGGTGAGTCTTCCACATAGGGTTATCAACTTTCCTCTAAATAATCCTATTCCTCCCAATGAAGGAATCATAGCAGGCTTTCCTAAAGTTTCCCAAGTTCTTTTTGTCATGATATTCACCTGTGTTTCTTCATCCAGAACACAACCAATGTCGAAGTCTCTGATTCTTGCTTCTATGCATTCTTTTTCTTTGAAGATATCTGATAGTTTGGTATTTCTGTGATCATCTAGGGTTTCTTTCATTTGTAGCAACACATTCTCGGATTCTTTCTGGGGTTCCGTCATAGTCTCAGTTTCGTGACCTTCCTCAGGGTTTTCTTGTACCGTATTCATTCTGTCAAGTTTAGCAATCATTATAGGGAAATCTAAAACTTCATGATCCATAGCTTTACAACAAAGACAACTAGGTCTTCTACTAGGGCATTCCTTAGCAAGATGTCCCTGTCTTCTGCAACTATAACAAAGGGTTAGTATTCTCTTTCTTTGAAAGGATCCCCAACCTTTCCTGTACTACGCACTAGGACCATAGTAGCTAACCTGCAAAAAATTCTTTCTAGGGTCCTGCATCCATTTGTTAGTCCAAACATTCTTTCTATGCATAGGAATAACATATCTTTCACTATTTTTATCAGAGCTACTCGTATAAAACCTTCTGTCATCTAGTTGTGCCCTACTTTTCAAGCTAGGAAATTCTTTATCAAACATACCTAGATCCATACTTTTGAAACAAAAATTTCCACTTATCTTACCTTTTCAATCAAAATTTTCAATGTTATTACCTTTATCAGAGAACACAACTTTCAGGTCTTACCTCTTTTCTTCAGATCTGACTCTTCTTCTTGGCACAGAGCTTCACAGGTCAAGTAGAATCCCGCGCAGTAGAGAAACATATCTACACACAAAAATTTCACTTTTTCTTTAGTTCGCAGCAATCACAGTTTTAGGTCCCGACAACAGAACCATTTTTTGGAACAGGGGTAGACTCGGGGTTCAATGCTACAACAGTGCACCAACAAAACCCTAACTATCGACCCTTTCAGCAACACCTGTGAAGTAGATGAAGTCTCACCCGAGGTAGAGGCACGGGTGGTTGTAGGACTCAGATGTCTGCAACCTTAGCTGGGACACAGATTTGTGATTGTAATGCCTTAACAGAGAACTTAACAGTTATAATTCATCAATATTCAGCCTTAGTTTATAGCGCAACTAAACCCTATTTACATATTAGCGCAGTATCCACATAGATCTAATAGATCCAAACACTAAGCATACCAACATATATCGGATCTAGCATTCATTCACATTATTCAGCATGAAGCGACCATATTAGATCCTTCTAAGCATATATCAGAGCACTAAGCATTCAATCACATAGATAAGAGAACAACCATAAAGCACAAAGAAATCACAACACATGATATACATGGTTCACCCTCACCCTGGGGCTACGCCCACCAACTCTTCATCTTCTTTATTAGCTTCTTCAATCTTCTTACATGCACAAAGTCTAAAAATCCTACTCCGCATAGGACAGGAGATATATGCAGACGTCGCTAGACCCTCCTTCCCCGAGCTAGGTTACAACACAAAGCCTACATAAAATCCCTTACAGTCACTTGTACTTAGCCTTGCAAGTCTCACGCAGCATGCACAAAGCACTTACAACCTTTACTTGCACTTAGCATACTTACCACTGACTCCTTACATCACCTAGTCTTCTATTTATACATTACAAAAAGGGCCTAAGCATGGGTAAACCCATGGGCCGAATCCCCATACCTGTTACATAATCCCAAAACCCAAAAAGGCCCTAAAAAGGGGCCGAGATCCCATGATCTCTGCTTCAACTTGCGCTCCGCCTTCGACAACCTGTTGAAGTCCCAAAAGTAGATCAAACATGACCAAGAATCCTCAAAAATTGGTCAAGGGCCAACAATATTCAAATGAAACTCACCATAATACCTGATTTATACCTCATGGAGAAAGGCCCAATGCCTATCAGAAGCTAGTTGGTGTGGTGGATGTCATATGAAAATATATGACCTCTGTGGTGGTGAGAAGGGTCTCCATTTGTGCAAGTGGATATTGTTGGTCATGTAGTCTCTCAACACTCCATATCTGCAACCTAAGGGCCTCGAGACATAATCTCCTTAGTTATCCCATAAAATGGGGATAATAGGTACTTTGGAAACACCTCCCACACTCGCTTGAAAATAAATTTTTTCTTGAGGTTCCCTCTGTACAAATGGCTCCATTGAGTGAAGAATTCCCCACAAAATTGTGGCCATCCCATTCTATGATATATACTTTCTAAATAACATGACCATGTTTCTTTAGTGTAGTTACATTCAAGGAAAAAATGTTGAAATGTTTCCTTTTCCTTGGCGCATAAGGAACATCATGAAGGGCCCACAATGCCTCTCTTCTAGAGATTGTCCATAGTAAGGATTTTTCCTTGGGCCAAGATCCAAAAAAAAGGGTTGATCTTTGGCAAGCCATCATTATGCCATATTTCCATCCACTGTGTTGACTATTGTTGTATTTTTATGGATTCCATCAAATAATGATATCCATCTCTAATAGTGAACATCAAAACCCCCCCTCCATCCCCTTGAATATTTTTTGAATTTATTCCATGGATCACATCTTGATAGCACATGAGTTGAGTGGATGAGAGGGAGTATGTGCACTAGGGGTGATCCAAATCTCCAACCTGCCTATTTTCCAGACTCATCCTCCTAATTTGAAATTTCATAAAGTGTATGAAGCTCTTGATCCTTCATCCACCTCTGTAATGGAGCCAAATCCTCTTAAGAAGAAAACTTATCCTGTCCTAGAATGTTATCATCCCAAATATTAATTGTCTTCCCACTCTAAGTTAATTTTTCTTGTATGACTGGAATGGTATTCTTAAGAAGCTTATGTATTGGAGAACTTTTGACTTCCTTTAGCAAATACTCCAAGCACACCTTTGACTGGCTCCTTTGAAATACTTCTTCCACAAAGCCTTATTTCACCAAGTTGGCTTACTAGAGATTATTCTCCACATGAATTTATCTCTCATAGCTACATTCATCATTGTAGGGTCTCAAATTCCCAATCCACCTCTATCCTTGGAATTTCATACCACTTTCTAGTGGATGAGATGATATTTCTTTTCATTTTATCTTCCCCTTTCCAAATAAATTTTTGTATATCCATAGAGATTTTATTCATGGTAATATGGTGGGGCAACAAAGTCGAGCATTGAAAGAGGGGAAAAGTCAATAGGACATCTTTGATGAGAACCACCCTATTAGCTGGATTGAGCCATTGAGAGCCTCATTGCACATATTTTTCTCGTATTTTCTTAGTGATGCCAAACTAGTCCTGAGATGTTGTGGATTTCAAAGAAATGGGAATCCCAAGATAGTGGAAGGAGGACCAATTCTCTACAAGAGTGAACTGAACAAGTCTAGATATTAAATTCATTACATGTGATGTGGTATTCCAACCATAAATTTTATACTTGTGATTGACTAATCCTCCCGAACCATCCAAAAAATATTCCAAGACCTCTTGAAATCTTGAGGAAATGGAAATGGAGGCTTCACACACCAACAATGTGTCATTGACGAACTGAGAATGATTAAAACTTTTGACACTGTGTACAATCTCAATTCCAAACAGGTTGCTTATTACTCTTTCATGTTCCAACTTGTGACCAAGAAAATCAACCATAATTATGAACAAAAGAAGAAAGGAGGCAACCTTATCTCATCCCCTACTGCTTTGAATGAAATTTGTGGGGGCGACCATTAAATTGTTCATCAAAGTTTTGTTTTAATTATATTTTAATCTAAATGAATGACATAAAATCAAAAAGAAAAAGCACTTAAACTACATGCAAATCAAATCCCAAATAACTTCAAAAAATATATTCTTAACCTTTGCAAAAAGTCTCGTAACATTATTCGATACTCATTTCAAGAAGCTTCCAAAAAGAAAGAAGAACATATGCTCTTAAAAGAAATAATGAATTAATTATGTTGAATGGGACCATGGAAACATATGTTCAATAACGTCTTAGAAAAAATAATGGATTAATTGTATTCAATAAAACCATGGAAATTGATCATGTTAGAAAAAATAATGGATTAATTGTATTCAATGGAACCATAGAAATTGATCATGTTGTTAATGTTGGATATAATTGACCATGTTAAATAAATAGCTTTAGTAAAAGTGTTAAAGTTTTATAAAAACATGTTAAATAAATATCATATCTTTCTTAAATGTGTTAAAGTTTTACAAAAATGTGTAGTTAATACTTGTGTCAAATAAAAACTTATTGATTACAATCTTAAAACATTTTTAATTATAAATTTTTTAAGATATATCATATCTTTCTTAAATGTGTTAAAGTTTTACAAAAATGTGTAGTTAATACTTGTGTCAAATAAAAACTTATTGATTACAATCTTAAAACATTTTTAATTATAAAAATTTTAAGATAAATGTTACAAGAATATAACAAAGAGTAAATTATTTAATGGTAATAAAAAACGATTTAAAAAAGAAGAAGCATATGATGACCAAATAGATACTTTTAAAGAGATGTGAATTATGTTAACGTGGTTGTAAAATGATTAAATATTATAATCTTTATTGATGAAATAATTTTGTATAATCAAAGAACAATCCCTTAGAGAATTGAATATTTTCTTCTTGTCTTATATAGAATGATTGAATATTATCCTCTTTATTGATGAAAGAATTTTGTATAATTAAAGAAAAGTCTCTTATAATAGTGTTAATGGTTTTCTTATTAGGAGAAAAGATCAATAGTGGTAATGGTTTTCTTATTAGGAGAAAAGATCAATAGTGGTAATGGTTTTCTTATTAGGAGAAAAGATCTTGATATTAAGTAGGATTTTATAATTTGGAGAGATGTTATGTGAATCTCAATTTCAAATATTTTTTTTTTTTTTTAAACTAGTTATGATAAAAAGATTTATATAAGTGTTTGTATGTGAATGTGATTATTATGTTTATGTAATATCATTTTATTTTCAAATACATTATAATTATAATTATAATTATATTTACATATTTAAAAAAATGTTTATCGCAATTTTTTTTTACTTTTAAAAGAAAGTTAAAATTTTTAAATTTCAAATTTACATATTTTAAAAAATGTTTATCACAATTTTTTTTTACTTTTAAAAGAAAGTTAAAATTTTTAAATTTCAAATTTCATTTTATGTCATATTTAGTTCATAACAAGTATATTAATTAACTATTAGTGTATTCAATTGTCAATAATTAGTATGGGGTTTAAAAAGAGTTATTTTGGACACCCTGAAACTTCATCTCTAACATCGCACCATTTTGAACACTTCATCTGAAAATGAAGTATGGAAGTAAAGAACACACTAATGCATATGTGATAAAAATTTGAAAGTCTAAAGTGACTCCATGTAAATGTTGCATACCCTTAAAGTCAGGGTGCATAGGTATCGGGTCCTCTCCTTCAAGGATAAAAAACTCAAATGAGTTGTTTAACTCTACCAAGCTCACAAACAATCCATAGCATAAACTAGGGTACAATAGAAAAGAGTGAGACACTTACATGTGAGTCACTCCTTGAAGAGTGACACTTCAATCTTGATAGTTGAGATCAAAGGAACAAGTAGAGAAGGATCGTGAGCTCCACATATACCTACACAAAAATCCATTACACAAATAATATACCCTAGATCTAACTTACTTAAAAAATAGAAACCATATGACTACTTAAGGTTCAAGGAAAGTAAATACAGGTAAACAAGTATGGATCAACATATGTATATAGGGGAAAGAAAAGAGATCCTAATAAGCAAGAAAAAAAGCATGAGTTACCTTACATCTGTAGAAAGTGGATCCAAACCTTTCCTCCTTGGGATTTTTTCCTCAAAGACTCTCTTAGTCAAATGCACTTTATAATGTCTTCAAGAAACCTCTCCTCGATTTTTACATAAAAAATGGGAAATGTAGAAGATAAGTGCAAGATGGGCACTTATAAGATGAGAAAAGAAAATCCAACGACATGTCATTATAATCAAATCCAAGGTTCTTAACCAGGTGTAAAAGAGACCCTTTTGTATATGAAGGGTTCCTTTTAGGTATTTTAGGTGACGAATAGACTCACCTTCTATAGAAAACCAAAAATACATGTGTTTTGGCCACAACCCCAACCCACATCTTGTGATTCAAATTGACTTTATTAGACTTGTGCAGGTTTTGACCAGTTTTTAGGGCAGTTGTGCAACTTTTGAAGGAAAAGGCATGTAGGTCATGTTAATCAAGAAAACACACAATTTATTCAAAGTTTCAAAGTACATTTTATCTTTTCTAATGCCAAGTAGACCAAATGATAATGCATACCAAATTCAACACAATTTGTCGCATGTGAAAAAGTACAAGTGTCAACAGATGCCCTAATGTAAGAGGTTAGGAGAAAAAAATATGGTTGAAACACATTACATTTTTTTTTTTTAGAATGGACTTGCAAGAGCCTAATGAGGAAGTCACTTGCCAAATAGAGGAAAGGAAACCCGTTGCAAACACAACAAGGTTTTGTGACGTATATCATCCCTTATTTCACAAGTAGGGTATGCCCATGTCTGTATACAACTCAATTCAAGTACATCATATATATAGGACCATAGCTCAACATGACATGGTAAAGAGTTAATTCAAAGTACATCAATATCCCAATACATCATCAATATATATTTTAGAACCAACATCAAATCCCCCAGGATGATTAATGTTTTGAGTCCCTCTTCCTTTGTTGTATCCAAGCCTTTCCACATCGAATATGCCTAAGGAATATTGTTAGATACATTCCCAAGCCTCGAGGTGTAATAATCAATTTGTTTTCCTTCAGGATCAAATAGACTCCCACCCTGCACTTGTCACCCCTCGTTTATTACTTGAAGCCCCATCAAAGAATAAAATACTCACATTTTGTTGTTCTTTCCATTTCATATTTTTCCCATATTTTCTCTATGATCCCAAACTAGTATTGAGATGTTGTGGATTTCAAAGAAATGGGAATCCCAATATAGTGGAAGGAGGACCAATTCTCTGCAAGAGTGAATTGAAAAAATCTGAATATTGAATTCATTACCTACAATGTGGTATTCCAACCATAAATTTTAATCTTCCTGTGATTGATTGCTCCTCATGAACCATCCAAAAAATATTCCAAGATTTGTCGGAATCTCGTGGCGATGGAAATGGAGGATCTACCCACCAACAATGTGTCATTGGCGAACTGGGACTGGTTAACACTTTTGACACAACGCATAATCTGAATTCCAGGCATGTTACTTATTATCCTTTCATGTTCCAACTTGCATGTGAAAGGTGCTATCTTCAGCTTAGCTCTGATGCATGTTAAGGTTTAATCTATTATTAGGTTTCTTTTAATTTCACTAGATAACAATAGCATAGATAGGATCACTGAGAAATACAAAATCACAAGAGACGCATCATTTATCCTGGGAAACCCTCATGGGGGAGAAAACCCAACAAAAACTTCCTTAATATAGATAGCCAATACAATGCCAAGAGATAACTCAAACAAATACAGAAAGTCCTCTCCCAAGAATGCGCCTCTCTCTCTCTTACTTCTTCTCCAACTGCAGCTCCGAACTTGCGCTTTGATGAACAAGTGAGTGTGTGCCCAAATGAGGCGCTAGCCTCTTTATTTATACAATCTGGCATGTGTGGACGGAGGTGTCTTTTCACTGGTAGGGCCAACTTCTTATTCTGGGTGGTTATAACCACCTTTAATATATTCTGGGGCCGACTTCTCATTCTTCCTATTACAATTAGGGTTTGACCAATCCACAAAAGGGGATTTGGTCATTTACAATACCTGACATGATCAATCCACAAAAGGGGATTGATCTAATGAATAATACATCAATAATAATTAGAATACTCTTTGCAGTTACAATATTTCAACCTCATGAACTTTTTCCCCATGCTG
>JASDQU010103560.1:76481-87452 GCA_032191745.1 Picea mariana | reverse complement strand
CCGTACAGCTGAGAGTGGTCACATAAATCGAGGGAGTTTTCTGCATGATTTCCAAGGTGGGTTTGGGACATAAATTGAGACAACCAGCAGGCACGATTTTCTGGGCATTTATTGCAGACCAACAAGCACAATTTTCGAGGCACATTGTACAACATTTAATGCTGTAGCAGCCATACATTGTGCTTCTACCTTTATACACACCTCGGGTTTAATGTGGCAAAACTTTTAATCCAATGGGTGTGTCCTTGGGGGCAAGTCTTGAGTCAAGGTGCTATCACCTGATCCTCAACTCCTCTGTCTAGGCCAACTCCTAGCGAAGCCAAAGGGGGTAGTCCCTAAAGAAAAATAAAACTAAGGCTTGATCTAATCTTAAGAACAAGAAATGAAATCTAGGAGTTTTTACTACAACCAACAATAGCAAGATATAAATGAAAATTTGCAACATGTAATGGAAACTATACCAGCAACATAAATGACATGTAAAAAATATGATTTGCTTATGTTTGAAAGTAAAGCATTCAATATATTTGCATAAAAGATACCACTTACATGAAAAAAGGATATAAATACTTGAAGTAGAGATTGATTAGCAAAGTAGTGTGGACCAGTGCCAAATGTAATAAAATTGCTGCGAGATGCTGTGGATCACAAGTTGCTGCTGAAAAGTGGAGAACTAGCTGAAGTCCAAATGACTTCACCAACAAGCTCAATAAAGGTGCCGGAGGTCCAACACAAGGGGGAACAAGCCCGAGGTATCCTGTCTGACTTCACACACTCCCTTTATGTGGTTTCCAAACAAAGAAATAACACCTTTTGAGGTTGTCCTAATTATACTAGATTCACACTGACCAACCCTAGTTCTGATGAGTTCCCCAGGTCGAGCTAGGCTCGCAAGGGTTCAAAGCATACACCGAGGAGCTGAGGGGATGGGTTAATTGCAAGAAATTGAAAATTGCAATAAAGTAAAGATTTTCTAATTAAACTAAGTCCACATTGTACAACCCTTGTTTGGCGTGAGCCTACTTAGGGGAGCTGACGGGACGAGTTTATTTGCAAAATGAAAAAGAACAATGCTTAAAAGTAAATGTTTGTCTTATTAAGCTAAGTCCAAACTGTCCAACACCTGTTTGGCACGAGCTTACTTAGGGGGGGAGATGAGGGGACTGGTTTATTTGCAAAATAAAAATTGTAAAAAGATTGCTTGAAATGAAATCTAATCTAACAATTAGTATTCTACTTTGCAAAATTGAAATTCTAAACTAGGATTTGTGATTACTTTTAGCTTATCCTTAAGGTGTGAGATTGTTGAACTTTAAGCAAAAGGAAACCACATAAGACAACCAAACCACAACACCGGTCCCCCCTTAGGAGGAAAATGAAATGTGAGGCCTACTTGGCCCACTTATTTTATTACTTTTATTACAATGCTTTCTCTTTCTTTGGGAGGCTTGTGATCCTTTATTAATGAGGATCTACAATTTTACAAGGTTTTTCAAAGAGTTTATTGAAGAGCAAGGTGCTTTTGTAGGTCTTGGAAACTTTGATTTCACCAAAATCCTGCAGAGTCTCCCCTTGTTTATTGAGCAACCTGCGTAAAACAACAAGAAAATTTGGGCAAAAGATGCCCGAAAGGCAAATGGAAAAGCCTGCAAAACAAGTTAGTTCATATACAAAAGGTGCGAGATAAATGAATAAGCAAATCTACACTAAACTAACCATTAGAAACTATTAATATGAACAAAAAAGAGGCCTTTTCCCAATGATATTACTTGCTGTCCTAAAATAGCAAACAATATTAATGGGATGCCCAAATATAACTTTAAACTCGGACGGATATATCGGGCTCTATATTTAGAATGGAATAGGCTAAGGGGTGTTGGGATAGATGCCCTTGCTTCTACCTTCGTGGGTTCTACTAGTTCAACTACTTCAATTACTGAATCACCAACTAAGTCGATTGCTTAATCCACTGCTGCATCACAGTAATGAAAAATTGCTTAAACATCTGAAAGGGATGGGTCATGGGGGGTCTCGGTCTAGTTCATCAAGGTAAGCTACTGAAGCAACTGGGTCATTGGCTGGCTTTGGCTATAAACTTAGCATAAAGATAGAATTTTGCAAGCTAGTTCTAAACTACTCACAAGAGAGTATGCAAAGCAATAATTCCCTTAAGATTTATCTTTTAGATTTAGAAATTAAATATTGCATATAATAGTAACTGTTATCCACCAAGTTGCACTAGGATGGATTTCCAGCGAGCCACCAAAAATTGAACATTCTCCATGTTCAAAGTTCAGAGTTCAGAAGTTCAGTCGGTCAATAAGACCAACCTTTTTCACATTTTTCATACCCTACGGGGAATTGTAATAAGAGATGTTGCATGATGAACTTTGTAAAAGGTCTTAGCCACCTTAGACTTAGGCATGAGTTGTTACTCTGGAGTGTTTTTTTTTACTTGTTAACTATATTTTGTTGTCTAAAGGCAATTTATAATTTCCGAGTTTTTTCACTCAATTTCTCCAAAGCTGGAGTATATACTCATGCTTAGGTCTTAGCATGGATCTAAGCCTAGTGTCTAATGTATATTACCATGCTAAGCATCCTCCTAAAATTTTATGGAAATGTGCTAAGTCCCCCTTAGGATTTTTTTAATTTTTTCGGTTAATTAAAATTTTTCCGTAAAACGAGAATTTTTAATTAAAAAATAAAGTTGTATTAAAAAAATGGTACTAGGAGTCTTCCTATGCCTTGGGGGTGCTCATTTTTGGACCTAGAGAACCCACATTACCTAAGTACCAACTTTGGTGAGTGAAATTAGTGATTTTAATCACTAAAAAATCAATTTTACTCACAAAACCCAAAAAAGACAAAAAAAAATAAATCAGCAAATGCTATTTTTTGGGAAACATGTTTTAAATGAAATAAATCCCAAGGGGCCATGTGGCAGCAAAAGGGGAGCAAAGGAGACATAGTATTGGTGAATACTTGAATCAAGGAGACTCCACCCAAGCATTTGAGGACATGGTCAAAGAGAGGGTGCGCCCCTCTTGAGAGGTGGTGCACTCTAAGAGTGGGCAGCCCACCTCTTGAGAGGCGACACCCCTCTACTTCATTCATGCTTCACACATGGCACATTGTAGGGGTGTGGGGAGAGGTGGCAGCCTTCTCCCACACTCTTGGCTCTCCTTTCCATCCACTTGGTGCGCCCTCCCTCTCCACTTGGTGCACCCTCCTTCATTGGAAATCTTCACCCTTTGCTATTTATACAAGCACTCTCTCCTTTGTTATCTAGTTGGAGTTGGGGAGTCTTGCTTGTGGTTGTATACTATTATAATACTTTTCATTTGGAATATTGAGACTTTGGAGGTCAAGAAGGTGTGTTATACATGTGTGTGGATGCTTGATGTCATTTGTGCTTAATCTATGAGGTAATACCTGCCTAATTTCTTCTTTGGATTTGTTATTTTGGACTTTGTAGGGAGTTATCACTCCATAGGATAGGATTTATCTAGCTCATTGTTAATCCTATTGTTCATTTATATTTAGAGGCTTTGATGTGTATGCATGTTTCGGTTAACTAACATACTCCTCAAGTTTCTTTTGTAGGTGACACCGTTTTTGTTAACAAGTTTATTTGCAAGATCTTAAAGCTTACAGCCTACAGGTCCTCATAGCTTGGAGTGGTGATTGAACTCGGTTGTTTCTTCACAACTTCAAGGATCTAAAAACTTAGTCCCTCCTTAACTCATCTAAAGACTCCATTGCACAAGGGTTCCAAGGCTACAAGTTTTTTCCTTCTCTCTTTCTCAAAAGAAACTCTACTTTTTTTTGGTTACTTGGTTGCATGCAAGTGTTTAGATCTATCTTTCATTTTAAATTCTGACTATCTAAGTTTGCATGCATAAGATAAATTAGATCTAAGTTTGTACTTTTAAGTTTCATCTAATGCTTAAATCTTGCATGGGAAAAGTCTCCTTTTGGCATGCTTTTCTTTCAAAATCTTTAGAGGTTAAAAGGTAGTTCTTTTCTAAAGGATTTCACTTTCTTATTTGGCAAATTAAGTGCCTTTATATTGCTGTTTTAAAACAACAAGCAAAGACCCTAAGGAGACAAGCTCTTTAGCTTGCTTTTCTTAGTTCATTTTTGCTCAATTTACACTAGTTTTACTTAGTCAATTTTGGGCTTTCGTACTAATAACCAAAGGCACTTCCAAAGTGTTTTTGACCATCTTTTGTCATTGTTTGCTTGTTGCTTTATGCAGGTCGACGAACAGATAAAAGGAAGCTGTGTCCATTTTGGGTGGATTTGGAGCATTCGGGACCCCCCTAATGAATGGTTACAAGTCGCCCCAATAAAGAGTCGTGTAATTTCTTTAATAAAATCAGTGGGGCTAAAAGCTCCCACTCTTCATCCCCCCTAGGGGGAACGGTGTTTTTGGTGATTGTCTCAATTTTGCAATTTTAGCTTAGATTCAATTTTCACAACTAAGCATAAGCTAAAGTTAATCTTTGTATTCATCACAAAGCGCTATAATCTGACATAAACAATAAAGTTAAAATAAATCTTCACATAGATTAGATTTCATTTGGAAAGTAAGGTTTTAATTACTAGATTAGTTTTCCCTTTTGCAAAGTAGAACACTAATTGCTACATTAGATTTCATTTCATGCAATTTCTTGTTTAAAATAAACAACTCCCCTCAACTCCCAATGCGGTTCTTGACCCTTCCAGTTGCGAGCTTGCCTCGATCTTCTCGGAGTAAGTTTCATACACGTTGGGTTGATCAGTGGTGAAAGATTAATAGGGAAATCCTTAAGAAACTTTGCTTTAGTGGAAATGTAAGAGAGTTTGTGTAAGATATCTGGCAGGAACTTTGAGATCTAGGTTCTCCCTGTCGGATCTCCCACATTCTCTTGGGATTGTGTGTAAAATCAGAGGGACCTCCCTGTTGGATATTCGACAAGCTCAACCTCCACTTTAGGGATGTTCTCTGAAGGGCCAAATCTAGATTAGTTCAAACATTTATTTTCTTGCAAATAAAATTTATCTCATTAACCTACCATCAATAAATCCTAATAAAACACGCGATCTACATTGTCCACGATACTTTTAGGGCACTGGTCTCAATTCTACATTTACAAAGCCATTTGCTTCAAGCACTTTATTTTTTAGTCATTTACTTTGAAGCAACTTTAATTTACTTACATCTAACATTGTCTCAAGTACCCTTTTATGCAAGTATCTTTATGTATCTTGTGGTAATTAATTGATCTGTGTATGCTTTAGAGTAGATTTTCTTTTTATTGGTTAATGCAATAAACTCCTAGACTACTAGTTGCTTAGATTTCAGTTCAAGCCTTAGATTATTTTATATTTCAGTTCTAGGAATTGGCCTAGACGGAGGAGTTGAGGATTAGGTGACTGTTATCGCGCAATTTGTACTTTGATAGAAGAGAAAGGGGAAAAGAAGACAAATTGACGTAATGGGAGACTATCCTATCACTGTCACCTCAACATGATGTCTCTTTCTATTTAGGGTGGTAGGCCCAGGGGAGACGTCCTTGGTGACACGGGGTTTTGAGAAGGCAAAGAATAAAGGCTTAAGTAAAAGTTTCCCTCTCACAAGTCACCACCGATCAGGAAGTCCGACTAAACAACCAAAAAGAGATAATAATTCCAGAAGTGTACCTGCCCGAAACAAACATAGAACTATATTTGCAAGAGCACTTGCTGGTTAGTACTTCATATAATCAGACTTTCTTAACAAGAGCAATTGACCAATATATTGGTGAAGTAAACGAAGATGTATGGCAGCAATAATCACAATTAATGCTTTATAAAAGCTTCAAAATGAGCTAGAACGATTAATCATCAATATCATAACAACAACATTCATCAGAAGCAAATAAGGCTATGCATTAGTCAATCTTTTCAATTGCTTTGAATGTTGCAAAGAATGACTATAACTCAAGCGAATAATAGCAACAATAAATGTTAGTATGTCAATCTAAACTAGGGTTAGAAGGTGTTAATTGTTCAAAGATTTGGATGTTTGAGAGTTGTGATCAAAACACTCAAGAGAGATAGATCTTAGATCAGTGTCTTCTTAGGGCAAATGGAGTCAATAAGTGGCTGCAAGAATTGAAGGAACAAGATGATAGTAATAGAGCCAAAAACAAGAGAAATTTGATGGATGAAGTGTTGGTAAGCCAAGGCTTCAACCATCAAACCCTAGGGAAAATGGCTATTAAGGTGTAGGTAACCCTAGGCTTTAGTAGGTTTTCCTCCCTCTTTAGCTCAATGATAAGATAAAATCGGCTAGATGAAGTGACAAGTACTATGGTGTTGCAAAGGCAAGGCCCTAGTAATGGCTTCAAGAAAAATGGCTCCTTGGCATAATCTAGTAGGTAGATAGCAATTGGAACAAGGACTATAACAAGTGCTTGATCTCTAGGGTTTAATTCAACAATTTCATTAACAAAATGCAAAGTAAAACACTATAACCATTCAAGTAAGAGAAGAATTATAGAAATTTACTCACATTCACCATGTATCATCAATGCAAAACCCTAGTTGTAGATTTTCCACCAAGAAAAATGCCAATTACCATAAAAAGCCTTCCTTCAACAAGTGCGCACTAGTATTTCAACCAAAAACCCTAATGAGGGCCACAAATTTTAGACCTCACACAAGTGTGAGTGAAAGATGAAGAGAAAAAGAGAGTCTTAACTCTCTACTTATATCATACCAATGACCTCTAATTTTATTTTAGGTCACAGAAGGCCGACATGGCCAAATTTACATCAAAATACTGTTTTACATTAAATGTCATAAATAAAACCCTAAATCAAGCATAAATGATGACGTCATGCCCTTTTAGGGTGACGTTAGGCCCTTTTAGGGCAACGTTGGCCTCCTGGAGCAAAACGTTAGGCCTTCTTGGGCCTTAGGAACCTGCCACACGTGCCACTTGGCACATAACTGCCTCCCAAAACCTCCACAAGCACTAGATGACATCATGGGTGTCATGAATGATGTCATGCACCTTCCAAGGCCTATGTCCTGGTGGAAAGGGCACAACCCCCCTGGGTATGGGTCTGCCAAGCTGCCTCAAGTGGAACGTCCTCCTCTTCTCCAATGCAAACCCTCTGATCTGTCTCTGCCCCTTGTTGGGGTCTCAACATCCATCTGGTGGGCTTTCAGCCCCATGGAGGTCCGAACTAATCATCTCCCCATGTGTATCTGTCCATAAGGGTACCTGTCCATCGGGTATGATCTTGAAACATCAATAGATACGCCCTCCATGGGCTCATAAGTCACAAGGATCATAGCAATGTCAATCACATCTAATAATCAAGTTTGTTAAACTTGTGCATAAAACCCCTTTTACCCGGACAAGTGCTCAAAGACATTATACTAATCTACAAGCCAAATTTGGAAGAAATGCCAGGACGTCCTATTGGGCTAATGCTCACTGGATGTGGGATGTTTCTGGGAGAGATCAAATCTAAGCCATGTGAGTGGATGAGGTGGCCAAGGGATTTTTGGGCAAGGGGTGCAGTGATAGCAGGGAAATGTATGGCTTACCCGTGGGTGCCTCTATAGAGGGTGAGCTGCACCTATCATGAATGCAAATGTTTCCAAGCCCATTCAACGTTTTGTCTTTATTTTTATTGCTTTTTCTTCAAGAATCTAGTTAGGGGACACTGCCATGGCGTGGTGACCAGTGGTGGCAATGTTACCCACAAGCATTTCACAGAAATGAGATGGCTGGCTCGTGATGAAACCCCCTTTCTCTTGGCTATGCCAGCAAGAGCCACTACCCTGGCGTGGTGACCAACTGTTGGTAGTGTCATACCGCTACATGCCCATGGACCTAATAGGCTGGCTCGTGATGAGGACCCCTATCCTCTAACTAGGTTTTGTTTTATTATTTTTATGGGTCCCTCTGTTTCTTGTTGAGAAGCTTTTTACTGCTTTCTCGGGGATCCCCGTGCGAAGCATCTCAAGGTTTCATTCTTTGGCTTCTATCTTTTGCCATCTACTTTTACCGTCTGGGCCTTTAGCCCCTTCTTCCCACAAGGTAAGGTACAACCCTTAAATATTTGGCCAACCCAATGCCCGGACCAATGTAATGGAATGAATGAGTGGGAGAAAGATGGAACGTGGTAAGTATGGTGGGAGCAGACGATGGATTCTCATGAATCCCCCTAGTGGCAACTCAAAACCTATGGGCATAAGCTTACTAGGGCATCCTATCATTCCCCCCAGATGTAGTCAAGTGGATAGGTATAAGATCCAAGCACCCGTTAGAAACAAAAGGAATTGAATGCACATATTCAAAGGTTTTGAGGATGAGAGTGACACATACCATGATGCCCGGATTCATTACCTCATGGAGCAAGATCCATTTCCGCTACAGGACCAGGCTGAGGTGACGAATGCTGCTGCTGCTGACAAAGTGGAGTTGCTGAAGAATGAAAATATGGGCCCTCCAGGGCCATGCTCAAGTCGATTTGGCTCTCGGTACTCCATGTCTAGGACGTGTGGGCCTCGAGACATAATCTCCTTAGTTATCCCTAAACTGGGGGATAACAATGACAACACCTTAACTCTCACTTGCCCCCAAGGACATACCGAATGGATTGAAGATTTCTTCCACGTCTCCCAGATGTGTATAAGGCGGCAACAGTAACCAAATGAAATAATTCAACAAAGTTGAGAAGGAGAGAGGAAGAAAGTTTTCCCAAATATTGATATTTTTGGGCTATGGGGTCCCTTAGTGAATAGAGGAGGGAGTTCTTGTTCCTTAGTGTCTTGGAAAAAGTGATGGATGAGATCCAATCAACCACCTCTCCAAGCTTGGCAACCAAAAGGCTTGTCCAACCCTGTAAACACTCTGTTAAAGGAAGGTATTCCCTACACAACAAGACTCATTCAAGCACATTAGTTCATGTGAAAAATATGCAAGATTAATATCTTATAATGTATGAAATAGTAAAATCTAAAAGCAAACTAGCCAATTAGGTCTTACCCTACAATGTGACAACACACTTTCAAAGGCCTTCAAAGAATAGATATGCAAAGCTTAAACCAATACAAGTTACCTCAAACACCATTGAACATCAAAGCATCCACACCATGAGAACCAACACCAATTGACCTCCAAAGTCTTTTATTCAATTCTTGAGAAAGAGTAATACAAAATAAATTTTACAATCAACAATTTCTTTCTCAAGCTCCAAATAACCAATGAGGAGGGGTCGACTTAGTTAAATAGCATTTGGGGTGAGAATTCCAAAGTGGAGGGCGTACATCCCAAGGCTCGGATGACAAAGGTGAGGAGAGTGGATTAGCGCCATATCTCCATCAAGCAAGTGTTAACTTGCCATAAGTGAGGGAAGGAGGGTTGGGAAGGTGCCACATAGCCAAGGGAAGGTGGCGACCTTCCTTGGGATCATCACCCTCTCCTCAAATGCGCCAACTAGCTTGGTAAGTGTGCACTTATGCCTTGGGATCTCCATCAAGTGTAGAGAACTCTCCACTAACTCTCTCTAAGCCACTCTCAACTATCACTAAGTCACTATGAAGTGAGAGAGAGAGAGAGATAGTTAACTAAAAACATGTTTGAGACATGTTTTCACAAAAATAACATTGCTGATTTTTGTCTTTTATTTGTCATTTATTTACCTTTTTTGAGAGAAAATCACTTTTTCTTGAGTAAAACTCAATACTTTCCCTCGAAAAGGTGGTACTTAGGTAAAGTGGGTATTCTGGATATGAAAACTGTTGATTTTTCATAAGAGATGATATTGTATGTGAATGAATTTTCGATATGATGAGTATTCTATATATAAAGAACATATGGTGACCATCCATGAAGAGATGCGTCCCTTGGGTAATAAATATATTTATACTTTATATTATATTATACATATAATATAAATATACTTTATATTTATACTTTATTATATATATTTATACTTTATATTAATAATTCAGAGGGGGGTAGGGTATGTATACCTTCGTAGACTTTACCAGTCAAATCGCTGGGCGGAGGGGGTTCCCTTGTCCCACAAACAAGGGGGTCTCATACACCAATTTGGTGTGCTGGCTTGGCCGTGACCTTAAAAATAGATTATTATTATTATTATAAATATATTATTACATTAATAATATTATAATTAATAATATTGCTTAATAATTAATAATCATATTATTACTTATCAATCTAGTAGAATGTCTTTCTGATGTTGCCCAAACATCAACACTCCCTCTCAGCGAGGGAGACATTCTATATTATGCCAAGATTACCTCAAAAGATTACCTTTGAAGATTACCTGTGGGTAGCTCTCAAATAGCTTCAACATGTCACCATGGCATCCATTACCTTGCAATGCATATGTACTTCATCATGTGCACCCTTGTGACTTCACAACCAATGCATCCAAGGCCTGTGGGTAGTTCTCAAATAACTACAACATGTCCCCAGGACATCCACTACCTTGCAATGCATCTGTACCTCATCACGTGCACCCTTGTGACTTCATAGCATGCATCTGGGGTCGGTGGGTAGCTCTTCCAATAACTACAACATGTCATCATGAGACTATCCAGTTTCCCACAAAAAACTTGGATATCTTATGCATGGCATCCAATACCATGCTTCATTTGGATAGATTAATGTGAGGTTTCAACCTACCATTTAATAATTTAATAAACCCAATTTTTTCTAGATTACCATAACCACACTTTCATGACAATGCTCAAGTATGGCACATTTAGCCTTCCTAGGTAATTTTCTGCTATAAAAATCAGGAAGCTAAGGCTGATTTGTGGCATGCGTAGCAGCCCCTATTGCCTTACATTTTCATGCTCTTACCCTTTGATTGATGCTTCCTCCATTTTCCCAAGGTGTGATTAGGCACTTGGTCTTGGGGTTTCTACCTTCATTTTTCCATTATACTACTA
>JASDQU010103560.1:46319-75623 GCA_032191745.1 Picea mariana | reverse complement strand
GTTGGAAAAAATGTCATTTTATTGTCAAATGCATTACAATTAAAATTATATTTACATATTTAAAAAAATGTTTATCACAATTTTTTTTTACTTTTTAAATTTCAAATTTCATTTTATGTCATATCTAGTTCATAACAAGTATATTAATCAACTACTAGTGTATTCAATTGTCAATCATTGGTATGATTTTAAAATGAGTTATTTTGGACACCTTGAAACTTCATCTCTAACATCACACCATTTTGAACACTTCATCTCAAAATGAAGTATGGAAGTAAAGAACACACTAATGCATATGTGATAAAAATTTGAAAGTCTAAAGTGACTCCATGCAAATGTTGCATACCCTTAAAGTCAGGGTGCATAGGTATTGGGTCCTCTCCTTCAAGGAAAACAAAATCAAATGAATTGTTTAACTCTACCAAGCCCACAAACAATCCATAACATAAACTAGGGTACAATAGTAAAGAGTGAGACACTTACATGTGAGTCACTCTTTGAAGAGTGACTCTTCAATCTTGATAGTTGAGATAAAAGGAGCAAGTAGAGAAGGATCGTGAGCTCCACATATACCTACACAAAATTCTATTACACAAATGATATACCCTAGATCTAACTTAAAAAATAGAAACCATATGACTACTTAAGGTTAAAGGAAAGTAAATACAAGTAAAAAAGCATGAATCAACATAAGTATATAGGGGAAAGAAAAGAGACCCTAATAAGCAAGAAAAAAAGTATGAGTTACCTTACATGTGTAGAAAGTGGATCCAAACCTTTCCTCCTTGGGCTTTTTTCATCAAAGACTCTCTTAGTCCAATTCACTTTCCAATGTCTTCAAGAAATCTCTCCTCGATTTTTACATAAAAAATGGGAAATGTAGAAGATAAGTGCAAGATGGGCACTTATAAGATGAGAAAATAAAATCCAACAACATGCCATTATAATCAAATCCAAGGTTCTTAACAAGGTGTAAAAGAGGCCCTTTTGTATATAAAGGGATCCTTTTAGGGATTTTAGGTGAAGAATAGACTCACCTTCTATAGAAAACCAAAAATACATGTGTTTTGGCCATGGCCCCAACACACTTCTTGTGATGCAAATTGACTTTATTAGACTTGTGCAGGTTTTGACTAGTTTTTAGGGCAGTTGTGCAACTTTTTAAGGAAAAGGCATGTAGGTCATGTTAATCAAGAAAAAACACAATTTATTCAAAGTTTCAAAGTACATTTTAGCTTTTCTAATGCCAAGTAGATCAAATGATAATGCTTACCAAAGTCAACACAATTTGTCGCATGTAAAAGAATACAAGTGTCAATAGATTCCCTAATGTAAGAGGTTAGGAGAGAAAAATATGGTTGAAATACATTACATTTTATTATTATGTAGAATGGACTTGTGAGAGCCTAATGAGGAAGTCACCTGGAAAATAGAGGAAAGGAAACCCCTTGCAAAGAAAACAAGGTTTTGTGGTGTATATCATCCCTTATTTCACGAGTAGGGTATGCCCATGTTTGTATACAACTCAAGTTAAGTACATCATATATATAGGACCATATCTCAACATGACATGGTAAAGAGTTAGTTCAAAGTACATCAATATCCCAATACATCATCAATATATATTTTAGAACCAACATCAAATCCCCCAGGATGATTAATGTTTTGAGTCCCTCTTCCTTTGTTGTAGCCAAGACTTTCCACAACGAATATGCCTAAGGAATATTGTTAGATACATTCCCAAGCCCCCATGTGTAATAACCAATTTGTTTTCCTTTGGGATAAAATAGACTCCCACCCTGCACTTGTCGCCCCTCGTTTATTACTTGAAGCCCCATCAAATAATAGAATACTCACATTTTGTTGTTCTTTCCATTTCATATTTTTCCCATATTTTCTCTGTGATGCCAAACCAGTCTTGAGATGTTGTGCATTTCAAAGAAATGGGAATCCCAGGATAGTGGAAGGAGGACCAATTCTCTGCAAGAGTGAATTGAAAAAATATGGATATTGAATTCATTACCTACAATGCAGTATTCCAACCATAAATTTTACTCTTCATGTGATTGATTGCTCCTCCTGAACCATCCAAAAAATATTCCAAGACTTATCTGAATCTTTGGCGATGGAAATGGAGGCTCTACAAACCAACAATGTGTCATTGGCGAACTGGTACTAGTTAACACTTTTGACACCATGTACAATCTGAATTCCGGGCATGTTATTTATTATCCTTTCATGTTCCAACTTGCGACTGACAAAATCGACCATAATTATGAATAACAGGGGGAAAGGGGACAACCTTGTCTCAATCCCTCTTGCTTTGAAAGAAATTTGTGGGGCGACCATTAAATTTTTCATCAAAGTTTTGTTATAATTATATTTTAACTTAAATGAATGACATAAAATCAAAATAAAAATCACTTAGACTAATTGCAAATCAAATACTAAGTAACTTAAAAAAAAAAAAATATTCTTAACCTTTGCAAAAAGTCTCGTAACATTATTTGATACTTATTTCAATAAGCTTCCAAAAAGAAAGAAGAACATATGTTCTTAAAAGAAATAATGGATTAATTATGTTCAATGGGACCATGGAAAGATTAATTATGTTCAATGGGACCATGGAAACATATGCTCAATATTGTTTTATAAGAAATGATGGATTAATTATGTTCAATGAAACCATGAAAATTGATCATGTTGTTATTGTTGGTATAGTTCACCATATTAAATAAATAACTTTTGTAAAAGTGTTAAAGTTTTATAAAATGTGCACTTAATAAGTGATGAATAAAACTTATAAATTACAATCTTAAAACATTTTTAATTATAGAAATCTTAAAATAAATGTGAAAGGAATATAATTAAAAGTAAATTCTTTAATGATAATAAAAAGAGATTTAAATTAGAAAAAGGGGATAAAAATGCATATCTATATACTTTTAAAGAGATGTGAATTATGTTAACGTGGTTGTAAAATGATTAAATATTACCATCTTTATTGATGAAAGACTTTTGTATAATCAAAGAACAAACTCTTATAGAATGATTGAATATCATTCTCTTGTCTCTTATAGAAAGATTGAATATTATCCTCTTTGTTGATGAAAGATTTGTGTATAATTAAAGAAACTTTTCTTATAATAATGGGTTGTTTTATTAGGAGAAAGGATATTGAGATTAAGTAGGATTTAGTAGTTTTGAGAGAGTTGTGCGGGTGAGTCCGAATCTTAGATGAATTTATAACTATTTTTTGAAAAATTAGTTATGATAAGTTTTTTATATAAGTGCTTGTATGTGAATGCCATTGTAATATTTATGTAATCTCATTTCATTGTTAAATGCATTAATATTAAAATTATATTTACATATTTTAAAAAATATTTATCACAAAACTTATTTCTACTTTTAAAAGAAACACATATTTTAAAAAATATTTATCGCAAAACTTATTTCTACTTTTTAAAAGAAAGTTAAAAAATTTTAATTTAAAAATTTCTTTTATGTTATATTTGTTGGATTACTATGAAGGGGGGTGAATCAGTAATAGATCAATCTAATCCATTTTAATCATATAGTGCAAGTGCTATATCAATGTAGCATTATCATCTAATATTTGCAGAGTAAATAAACAATGAACAAATGAACAATCATACACATACATAGTACATCAATGTTTTTACGTGGAAACCCAAAGCGGGAGAAAACCACATAATGCTTTTTCTTATATGTCTTGAAGAATTACATTAATTGAAAGCACCAACTTCCTTTGTTTTCCAGGTGCAACTAGAAGGAGGCTCCAACCCCCTAGTTTCTCAGGCTACAACCAGAAGGAGGCTACAACCCCCTATGATCTCCAGCTACAACCGGAAGGTGGCTACAACCACATGTTCTTGCCCCGTCCAACCACCCTGACGTATAAGTAGAATTATGGAACCACTGTCACACTATCACTGTGCGATATACTGTTGTAAACCTGTACCAATCAACTTGCACCAAACAACCTGTACCAATAACCTGAACCATGCATCAACTTGTACCTCAACCTGTTACCAACCTGTACCATAAATAAGTGCATCAACCATGCACCAACATGTACCTCAACCTGTTATCAACCTGTACCATAAATAAGTGCATCAACCATGCACCAAACCTGTACAAATAACATGTCACAACAAACTGTCCAAACAACCTATCACAACAACCTGTCTCATCAATCTTATCAACCAAATTAGATCTACTCACCAAGATCAATCACCAAGACAACTCTCAAAGATGTGCATCAACCAAGCATAACACAACAANAGTGCCTCCAACCATGTACCAAGTATGTACCAATCATGTATCAACTACTCATCAACTATGACTCATCAAGATGTACCAACATCATCAACTATACACTTCATGTATGTGTCAACAATACTACTAATGTAATGCTCCCCTGGCTGGCATCCAACCCACTGGCCGGGCATATGCTACTTTGCGGAACAACATCATTTTATGCTTAATTAATAACATGCATTTTGTAACGCTCTGATACCATTCTGTAACACTCTTTCATACTGTAACGCTCTAATACCATTCTGTAACGCCCCCATCCCGGGCCAGGTAGGTGTTACTTCACGAAATAAAAATCTCATACTTAATTCTATATATAAGACATACATTTAAGCAAATGAAACACATTTAAACTCAGAGTAACCATAAGAATTACTGCTATTATAAATAATCAATGGCTTTAACATTAATTCATATGCACAGCAGAATACATGATAAATATAAATACACATACATGCAAAAAAGTAATTAAAACATCATCTGGTACTTATCTTTGAAACGGTGGTAATTCCACCAACTAGGTGTAGGCCTTCCACGAACCTCCCAGCCTTAGACCACACTGCTCATCAAGCTTAGCAGTGGGTCACCCCCGAGCTAGGACTAAGCTCCACCCCCAAGGCAAGGAATGCTAGGCTAGGCTGAGGTTACAGGGAAAACACACAGTCACAAGGAAGGATTCTCTCCCAGGAACCATTTATGCCCACTGCCCACAGACTCTCCTTCCCCACATGTCTGTTCCACCCCAGGATTATACACCTTCTCTGTCACCTAGACAGTCCTTCAGTTGCTAACCTCCCTTACCTTGGGTTTCAGAAACAGACTGGACCGGAAGTCTCCGAGCTCTGTGGCAGCTACAGGGTTCCTTCCAAGAGTTCTCTCCTTCCTCTGCGCACTCTCTCACCTGGAGAGAGTCGCTCACAGGCCCTGCTACCTGTTCTTCCAACTTCAACCACCTCTCTCACCTGGAGAGAGTGTTGTACAAAACTGGCCAACAAGCCACATAGGATCAAACACTACACGTCCACCACAGTCAATGGGAATCCAGACACGAACACCCCAGGGCAACTACCGACAGATGCAACAACATAATCAGGCTTAGCAGGGATGGGACACTTCCGTTTTCTCAATCTGGAAACATGGGATAGACTCGCACTCTGGATTCTCAGGGATGCGTGACGAGTTGTCCACGCAGGGGTCGATTCAGACTCCATGGTTTAGAAAGAGAAGGGGTGTACAGGTTTTCTAGAACAACCACAGAATTTTTCCCGAAATCAACACAGGATTTTGGTTCAGGGGATGTACAGTTCAGAAGATGCACGAGGTCTCCTGCAGAGGTCGGGCCGGTTCACGCCCAGACGGTAGGGTAGAATGGAGTCGGCCCCTCCACCACGGATCATCTCAGCCATTTTATCTGCATGTGCTTGGGTTGACACTTGTCACCCATGAAACTGCATGTGTTCCTCCCCATTTGGAAGTCACTTTTCATTCCAAAAGAACTTAGGATAAAACATATATTTCACATGGTCTTCCTTGGAATGATATTAAAATATTATTCCCCAAGGACTTAAGCCCCTAAGCTTAGCCCCCTAGGATCAACACTTAGCCCCTCTTCCCACCTTCCAGCCCCTAATCCCTTTCCCACTCTGTGGAAGCTTAGTCCCTCATCACTCATTCAGCGTGGTTGGTCTGGATGTGGCGGTGTTTACATTTTATTAATGTTCTGCATTGATACATGTACAAAATCAGGCTCTTCGCCTTCAACCCTTAGGCTCTATGGCCTAACAATCACATAAGCCCACCAACTTATATAAACTTGGCTCACCAACCTATAAAGCATATTTACAATTCATTTCATAAACAAGATTTACAATAGGGCTCGGCCTTGGGGACATTACAATCCCCCTCCCCTTATTTATGCATTGTTCTCAGTGCAACTTTACACTGCATCTGCAAGCTTTTCAAAATTTTCAAAAAGATGCAGGTACTCTGCCCGCATAACATTTTCATGCTCCCATGTTGTGTCCTTAGGACCGTACTAGGTCCACTAGACCTTTATAAGCACTATGGCTCGATTCCAGAGCTGTTTGTTTTTCCTGTCCAATATGAACACATGATGCACTTGCAGGACACCTTCTGGTTCCACCTGAATCACATTCCAGCCGATAACATGATTAGCATCAGGTACATATTTCTTAAGCAATGAAACATGAAACACATTATGTACAGTCATAGATGCAAGTAATGCAAGCTTATATGCAACTGGCCCAATCCTTTCCAGGATTTCAAATGACCCACAAAATCTGGCTGCCAACTTGGTGCAACTTCCCAGCTTTAGGGAACTCCTGTTAGTTTTCACTTTCAGGAAAACATGATCACCCACTTTGAATTCTCTGTGGGTTATGCTCTTATCAGCATAACTTTTCTATCTGTCCTGGGCATCTTTCAAATTCTGCTTAATTTTTATCATTTGGTCCTCCATCTCCTTGAGCAACTCTGGCCCAACTACTGCTCTGTAAGCTGGATTATCCCAACTCACTGGAGTGTTGCACTTTCTTCCATAAAGTGCTTCAACTGGGTTCATCTTCAACGATGCATGATACCCATTATTGTAGGCAAATTCTACCAAATGCAGGTAGTCTTCCCATCTTGATGGTTTTTCCATCACATACATTCTCAACATGTCTTCTATTACTCTGTTCACCCTCTTTGTCTTTCCATCAGACTCAGGATGATACGCTGTACTAAAATTCAGATTCATTCTGAATCCTTTGAACAGTCCTTTTCAGAAATTCGAGGTGAATTTCGGGTCCCTATCAGACACAATCATTTTAGGAATTTCGTGCAAGCGTGCCACTTCTTTTAATAAGATATCAGCAACATCTGTTGCCTTGTGAGTGGTTTTCAGTGGAATAAAATGGGCAGATTTTGTAAGCTTGCCCACCACAACCATGATTGAATCATGCTGCTTGCTTGTTCTGGGCAATCCTATAATAAAATCCATGGTCACCACTTCCCACTTCCACTCAGGAATGGGCAAAGGATGCAGCAACCCTGTTGGGTTCCTATGCTCAACCTTAACTTTCTGGCACTCCATACATCTGGAAATGTATTCAACGATCTCTCTCTTCATACCCGGCCAAAAGTAATGGCTTTTGACTGCTGCCACAGTATTTTGATATCCAGGGTGTCCAGCATAAGTCACGTTATGCATTTCTTTTAGAATTGCAAGTTTCAATTCCTAGACATTGGGTATATACACTCTGTCTTTATACATAAGTAATCCATCATCTTCCAAGGTGTTACTTTCCCTTTTCTATGGCCTTTCACTCTGTTGTAGCTTTGCTACCAAATCTCTGTACTGCAAATCTGCATTTGCAGCTTCCAAAATTCTATCCTTAATATCAGTCATGTACATGCTAATGGCTGTAGCATGTAAGTCATGCACTTTTCTGCTGAGTGTATCAACCACCTTGTTTTCCTTCCCCTTGATATGCTTGATATCAAAGTCATATTCACACAGAAACTCCAGCCACCTACTTTGTCTAGCATTTAAAGTCGGCTGATCAAACAAATATTTCAGACCATTATGGTTTGTTCTCAATTCGAATCTCCTTCCCATGAGGTAATGTCTCCATTTCCTCAGAGCGTGGATTATTGCTGCCATCTCCAAATCATGAGTGGCATAATTCTTTTCATGCTCTTTCAGCTTTTTGGACTCATAATAGATTACAAATCCATCTTGGCTAAGAACTCCTCCCAACCCTTCCTTACATGCATTTGTGCACACCACGAAATCCATATTTGGATCTGCAATCCTCAAGATTGGAGCGTTGGTTAACAGCTGCTTCAATCGTTGGAAACTGTTCTCACACTCTTCAGTCCACTGAAACTTTTTCTCCTTCCTTTGCAAGGAAGTGATAAGATGAGCTAACTTTGAGAACCCTGCTATAAATCTTCTGTAATAGCCCGCTAGACCCATAAAGGATCTAACTTCCACCACATTCCTTAGCACTGACCATTCTCGGATGGCCTCAACCTTCTCAGGATCCACAACAATCCCTTTTTCTGAAATAATGTGCCCCAAGTAATGGATCTGCCTTTGGTAAAATGAGCATTTGCTCAATTTGGAATACAGTTGGTGTCTTCTCAACACTTGCAGCACCAGTCTCAGGTGTTGTTCATGCTCTTCCTCTGACTTGGAATACACCAAGATGTCATCCAGGAAGACTATGACAAACTTGTCTAAATAATCCCTGAATACATCATTCATCAAGCACATAAAAACAACAGGTGTGTTTGACAGTCCAAACGGCACCACTGTGAACTCGTAATGACCGTACCTTGTTCTAAAGGTGGTCTTGCTGATGTCCTCATCCTTTATTCTTACCTGGTGATATCTTGATCTGAGATCTATCTTCGAAAATATTTTCGCACCCTTTAACTGATCGAAAAGATAATCGATCCTTGGTAGAGGATACTTGTTCTTGACAGTTACCTTGTTCAACTGCCAGAAATCAATGCACAGCCTCAACGTCCCATCCTTCTTCTTCACGAACAGGATCGGGGCACCCCAAGGTGACACGCTGGGGTGAATTTACCCCTTCTTTAGAATCTCTTCAAGCTGCAATTGCAACTCTTTCATCTCTAGCGTACTCATTCTATATGGAGCTTTTGACACTGGAGCTGCTCCAGGCATCAAATTTATAGAAAAATCGATGTCTCTCTTTGGAGGTAGTCCAGGTACCTCCTAAAATATGTCTTTGAACTCTATGAGTGCTTCATGGTCTTCAATCCTTGAGACTTTATCTCTGGATGCTTCCTCCACATGGGATGCAAATAATTGACAACTTTTTCTATAGCACTTCTTCAGCTGCATGGCTAAGATTTCTCTAACAACCACAGTTCTAGGAATCCCTTGGACTGTTTTCCGATTCCCCTCCTCATCCAGGCATGTAAACCTCTTGTTACGACAGTCCAGGAGGGCATGGTGTTGGTCCAACCAGTCCATTCCAATTAAATAGTCATAGGATCCTAAAGGAAGAATATTCAATTCAGCCTTCGTGCTCAGTCCTTTCATGTCCACAAGACAGGACTTCACCAACTCAACGACTTTCCTCTTGGTTCCTGTAGCCAACTGCACTAACCAAGACTTTTCACGTTTGCTTCTTGATAAATGAAAACTTTCCACCACCCTAGGATCTACATAACTATGGCTAGCCCCTAAATCGATTAAAATACTAAATGGTCGGTTGGTAATCATACCTTCCACTTCAATCATGTGCGATTGAAATTTTGCTTGCTTGTTGTCCAGGGATGCATAGATCCTTGGCATTTTGTTGCCCATATCCTCCACTGTTTCATCTTGCTGAACATTGTGGACGGTTCTTGCTTTATCTTTTTTGTGGGGGCAGTCTCAGTACCTATGGTTTCCTTTACATCCCCAACACTCCATAGGTGGCGGTCTGGGCATTTGTTCATCCACATCAGCCTTCCTAGGCTCCCTAAAGGATGGATGTCCCTAAGGACTATTTCTAAAAAAGGGAAGCTTGTTTCCCTTCAGCCTCTGCTCTTTCTTGAACTTCTTCTGATCATTCCAAGCCTTCTGAAAAGTAGGCCTTTCTCTTTGCTGTTCATACAAGCATTTTTCCCTTCTTATTGTTTCTTCCATAGTCTTGGGATGATCATACTAGATTTTATCACTAATGGAAGGTGGTAGTCCACTTAGATATATCTGAATCTTGACAGCCTCACCTTTGATGAATGGAACATACTTCAGTAATTCCAAAAACCTTCGTTCGTATTCATCAATGGTCATGCTGCCTATCTTGAGTTCGAAGAACTCATTCATCTTTCTGTCATAGTATCTTTTAGTCGAGTATTTATTCTCGAAATACCCCTTGAATTCCTTCCAAGTGACATATTTCTCCCTGATGTGTTGTACCTGCACAAACTGATCCCACCACATGGATGCTTTTCCTTTCAATTGATACATCGCAATTCTTCCTTCTGCATGAGCGAAATAATTCTGCAATTGGAAATATTTCCTCATGCCAAGTAACCAGGTTTTGGCATCTTCCTCATTCTTATGTTCTCCATCGAATGTTGGAGGCTTGATCTTGTTCATCTCTCCCTTCAATTCATACACTCCATATCTTCAGTGTTTTCTGGTAGGGGACAGGATTGAACTACTGCGTGCCTCCCTACTGGAATGCTTTGGGGAGCGACAATGATGTCTGCTACCACTCCTCGATCTTCTTCTCCTCTAAGGGGTTCTGACACTTCTTGATCTTCTTTTCCTCTCAGGGGTCCTACGAATCTCTATCTTGCTTGACTCACTCCTCTTCTCCAATTTCCTTTCTATTCTTTCCAGGCTCTTCAACATCTTTAAGTTGAATTCACCCTGCTGATCCCTGACCATCATGAGCTTTCAGCTATCATCTTGATGAGCCTGGGCATCTTTTTGCAATATTTCAATGAGTTTCATCATATGTTCCTCCTTATCCATCTCTTTTCCGTGCCCATTAGAGTTTGATCCTTCAATTCCCAAGTTGACATCCCTTCCTACCCTTTCGTCCTCTGTTTTGGAGGCAATCTGCACCTCTTCAACTTCCATACTTGACGTCGGTTTTCGACTGTCCTGACACTCGTTGAACTCTGCACACACAATGTGCAGTCAACCAGAGTTTGTCAGACCTTATCCCTTAATAAAAACCACAACAGTCATTAACCAACGTGTATAAGAAAACGTTTCAAATTCACTAAGTTTTCTGAACTTTGTTTGGCTCTGCAAATTTTTGGGACTTCAGTTTTCAGGGTTTTTGTCCATGAGGATCCAACAGTTAAATCCTTGACAGTTCTTATGTCCTTCAAAAATTTCAGGATTTCGGAACTTCGGGGTTTTTGGTCCCCAGAGGTTCTCGCACTTGCTTCCCTCTTCAACTCCCGACTCCCGAACTTCCAACCTCTCTTCCCCTAGGCCCACAGCACAGCTGTCGCCAACCCCGGTAGGGATTTCGGGACTCGGCACTTTGGGTTTTCGGGTCTTCAGTACCCGGGAGTTCACGATGCAGTGACTCCCAACTCCATGTCACTCCAACTCCCAAATTTCGAAATTCTAATTTACTTTACTCTCCAGGCCCACAGCATAGTTGTCGCCCTTAACCATGGTGGCGTGTGGTACGTTCAGGAAGGTCCACGTCACCTTCGGTGATGTCATCGGGTCCCACCATTCTCGCTTGTCTTCTCGACTCACTGGAACATGGTACACACCCATGTGTCCACATCCATTCCAAGGCAATCCAATGGTTAGACTTCTCTCAAACCTACGGTGCAGATATTTTCGGTGTTTCGGGGTTTTGGGCATCGGGAGTTCGTGCATCCACACATCTCGAAATTTCGTTTACCAAAATTCTGAAATTACTGTCTACTCTTCCACTTGATCCAACGGTTAAGTTCCTCTCTTACGATCTACGGTGTGGATCGTTTTGGAATTTCGGGTTTCGCTATTTCGCAACTTGCGAAAACAAGGTTCTTCCCCTTTGGTTTCCCGGGTGCCGAAACATCGTCCGACAGCCACGTTCCCCCCCCTCCCCCCCCGATGGACGGTCTCGACGAATTCAGGATTTTGCGTATTGTGATTTCCATGTTCCTGTGAAACTCGAAAGGGTTTTTAAACCCTGYGCACGTTTTCAAGATCTAACAGTCACGAGGGTTCTCCTTTTCCCCGAACAGATCCTACGGCTCCAACACTTCTGGTTTGGAGTCCTCTCTCCCTGTGGCCAGATGCCACCCCAACTACAGTTTCATAACACCGCTACACCTCCTGAGCTTGGTAACATGGTCAAGTAACTCCTTAACACTCAAGAGCATTCAAAGGTCCGAAATTGGCCCTCTAGACACAATTTCTCCTCAAACCCTCAGTCCAAATACCACTCACTGGCCCATCTAGGTTCAGCGTCGAAACCTTGGCTCTGATACCATTCTGTAACATCCCCATTCCAGGCCAGGCAGGCTCTACTTTGTGGAATAACAATCTCATACTTAATTCTATATATAAGACATGCATTTAAGCAAATGAAACACATTAAAACTTAGAGTAACCATAAGAATCACTACTATTATAAATAATCAATGGCTTTAACATTAATTCGTATGCACAACATAATACATGATAAATATAAATACACAGATGTGCAGAAAAGTAATTAAAACATCATCTGGTACTTATCTTTGAAACGGTGGTAATTCCACCAACCAGGTGCAGGCCTTCCATGAACCTCCCAGCCTTAGACCACACTGCTCATCAAGCTCAGCAGTGGGTCACCCCCGAGCTGGGACTAAGCTCCACCCTCAAGGTAAGAAATCCTAGGCTAGGATGAGGTTACAGGGAAAACACACAGTCACAAGGAAGGATTCTCTCCCAGGAACCACTTATGCCCACTGCCCACAGACTCTCCTTCTCCACATGTCTGTTCCACCCCAGGAGTATACACCTTCTCTATCACCTAGACAATCCTTCAGCTGTTAACCTCCCTTGCCTTAGGTTTCAGCAACAGATCGGACTGGAAGTCTCCGAGCTCTGTGGAAGCTATATGGTTCCTTACACATCGCCAAATGTATGGAGTGCCAGAAATTTAAGGCTAAGCATAGGCACCCAGCAGGGTTGCTACAGCCTTTGCCCATTCCTGAGTGGAAGTGGGAAGTGGTGACCATGGATTTTATTACAGGATTTCCTAGAACAAGCAAGCAGCATGATTTGATCATGGTTGTGGTGGACAAGCTTACAAAAGCTGCCCATTTTATTCCACTGAAAACCACTCACAAGGCATCAGATGTTGCTGATATCTTCTTAAAAGAAGTGGCACGCTTGCATGGAATTCTTAAAATGATTGTGTCTGATAGGGACCCGAAATTCACCTCAAATTTATGGAAAGGATTGTTTAAAGGATTCAGAATGAATCTGAATTTTAGTACAGCATATCATCTCGAGTCTAATGGACAGACAGAGAGGGTGAACAGAGTAATAGAAGACATGCTGAGAATGTATGTAATGGACAAACCATCAAGATGGGAATACTACCTGCATTTGGTAGAATTCGCCTACAATAATGGGTATCATGCATCGTTGAAAATGAGCCCATTTGAAGCACTTTATGGAAGAAAGTACAACACTCCAGTGAGCTGGGATAATCCAGCTTACAGAGCAGTAGTTGGGCCAGAGTTGCTCAAGAAGATGGAGGACCAAATGATAAAATTTAAGCAGAATTTAAAAGCTGCCCAAAACAGGTAGAAAAGTTATGTTGATAAGAACAGAACCCACAGAGAATTCAAAGTGGGTGATCATGTTTTATTGAAAGTGAAAACTAACAAGAGTTCCCTAAAGTTGGGAAGTTGCGTCAAGTTGGTAGCCAGATTTTGTGGGCTATATACCTGATGCTAATCATGTTATTGACAGGAATGTGATTCAGGTGGAACCAGAAGGTGTCCTGCAAGTGCATCATGTGCGCATATTGGACAGGAAAAACAAACAGCTCCGGAATCAAGCCATAGAGCTTATAAAGGTCCAGTTGACCTGGTACGGTCCTAAGGACGCAACATGGGAGCATGAAAATTTTATGCGGACAGAGTACTCGCATCTTTTTGAAAATTTTGAAAATCTTGCAGATGCAGTGTAAAGTTGCACTGAGGACAGTGTAAAAATAAGGGGAGGGGGATTGTAATGTCCCCAAGGCTGAGCCCTGTTGTAAATCTTGTTTATGAAATGAATTGTAAATATGTTTTATAGGCTGGTGAACCAAGTTTATATAAGCTGGTGGGCTTATGTGATTTTTAGGCTAGAGAGCCTAAGGGTTGAAGGCCAAGAGCCTGATTTTGTACATGTATCAATGCAGAACATTAATAAAATATAAACACCACCATGTGCAGACCGACGACGATGAAGGAGTGATGGGGGACTAAGATTCCACAGAGTGGGAAAGGGATTAGGGACTGGAAGGTGGGAAAAGGGGCTAAGCCTAGGGGCTTAAGTCCTTGGGGAATAATATTTTAATATAATTCCAAGGAAGACCATGTGAAATATATGTTTTATCCTAAGTTCTTTTGGAATGACAAGTGACTTCCAAATGGGGAGGAACACATGCTGATGGAAAACATGCAGTTTCATGGGTGACAAGTGTCAACCCAAGCATATGCAGATAAAACGGCTGAGATGAGCCGTGGTGGGGGGGTCGCCTCCATTCTACCCAACCGTCTGAGCATGAACCGGCCCGACCTCTATAGGAGACCTCGTGCATCTTCTAAACTGTACATCCCCTGAACCAGAAGCCTATGTTGATTTCGGGAAAAAGTTTGTGGTTGTTCTAGAAATCCGGTACACCCCTTCTCTGTTCTAAACCGTGGAGTTTGAATCGACCCCTGCGTGGACAACTCATCACACATCCCTAAGAATCTAGAGTGCGAGTCTATCCCGTGTTTCTAGATTGAGAAAATGGAAGTGTCCCATCCCTGCTAAGCCTGGTTATGTTGTTGCACCTGTCAGTAACTTCCCTGGGGTGTTCGTGTCTGGATTCCCGTTGATTGTGGTGGACATGTAGTGTTTGGTCCTATACGGCTTGTTGGCCAGTTTTGTACAACACTCTCTCCAGGTGAGAGTGGTGGTTGAAGTTGGAAGAACAGGTATCAAGGCCTGTGAGCGACTCTCTTCAGCTGAGAGAGTGCGCAGAGGAAGGAGAGAACTCCTGGAAGGAACCCTGTAGCTGCCATAGAGCTCGGAGACTTCTGGTCCGGTCTGTTGCTGAAACCCAAGGCAAGGGAGGTTAGCAGCCGAAGGATTGTCTAGGTGACAGAGAAGTTGTATACCCCTGGGGTGGAACAGACATGTGGGGAAGGAGACTCTATGAGCAATGGGCATAAGTGGTTCTTGGGAGAGAATCCTTCCTTGTGACTGTGTGTTTTCCCTGTAACCTCAGCCTAGCCTAGGATTCCTTGCCTTGGGGGTGGAGCTTAGTCCCAGCTCGGGGGTGACCCACTGCTGAGCTTGATGAGAAGTGTGGTCTAAGGCTGGGAGGTTCATGGAAGGCCTGCACCTAGTTGATGGAATTACCACCGTTTCAAAGATAAGTACCAAATGATGTTTTAATTACTTTTCTAAATGTCTATGTATTTATATTTATCATGCATTCTGCTGTGCATACGAATTAATATTAAATCCATTGATTATTTATAATAGCAGTAATTCTTATGGTTACTCTGAGTTTTAATGTGTTTCATTTTCTTAAATGCATGTCTTATATATAGAATTAAGTATGATATTGTTATTCCGTGAAGTAGCGCCTGCCCGGCCCGGAATGGGGGCGTTACAACTAACAAGTGACTCCAACCATGTACCAATCATGTATCAACTACTCAACAACTATGACTCATCAAGATGTACCAACATCATCAACTATACACCTCATGTATGTGTCAACTCATCAACTACTTGTCTCAACCATGTACCCAACATGTACCTCAACCAAAATTCCTCATAAATTTCATCATCCAAATCTGATTTGTAACTCTGTAATAGACCTGGTGTATATGATCACATGCCTGCAAACCTTCCTTAACTTTAACAACAAGAGACTAGCATTTTCATCAAATTTTTCTTTAGTCTCACATGACTAGTTTTGGATTAGTCAACAACCCTAACTTGAAATAATCATAACTATGTACTTGTAATGAATAAAGATATGAAAATTGTAAACAATGTTCTTCGGTGTGCTTTATTCAATTCCTCTAGGTGTCACTACTTGGAACCTCTCAGAAAATGAGTTATAGAAAAAATGACATACCTTGTTGAATTCTGGCTTATTCTAGAGAGCGAACTTGTAGAGCATGCCCCATACAGAATGTTTGTTGTATGGATCTGAAAATTTTACATAGAATACTACAGACTATACTCTAACCAACACATTTGGTATTTCTTAATTTGGATCTGTTATGAATAAGGTATGACGTTTTTACCCGAAACACTTGTTTTAGACTAGTTTCAGGACTAGCCACAAACCCTATTTTCCACGGAGTCTAACTCCAAAAGTAAAAATCCCCACAAGATGAAATTTGTACCACAACTACTTGGATATGTTTTCTCAATGGCCTATCAATTTCACAGTCTGAATCATTCTAGAAAAAAAATTATTGTGAAAATGGTGAGATGAACTGTAAATAACATACCTTAGAAAACATCATCAAAAGAATTTATCCTGCCTTGAATTTCGGCCTTCTTTACTTCACCTTCTCTCTGAAATTCGGCTTAGATATCCTTTGGTTACCTCGGTCACCTATAGATATTAAATATGCTCAAGTTTTATTAAAATGAGAGAGCCTTTCCTCTTATTTATACTTTCATGTAGCTTCCTCAAGGGGTTACCTTTTAACCATCTTAACCCACTTTCCTTATTTTAGGGTTAACCAACTTCTAACCACTTGTCCAATTAGTAATTTATCCATTAAATTTATTATTTAAATAATTTATTTTGTATCCACTTTTACTTATAGTACACTCATCACTTCACTTTACCTCAAGGGGTTACCTTCTAACCATCTTAAACCACTTTCCTTATTTTAGGGCTAACCCACTTCTAACCACTTGTCAACTTAGTAATTTATCCACTAACTTTATTATTTAAATAATTTCTTTTGTATTCACTTTGAATTATAGTACACTCATCACTTCACTTTATTATTTACCTTCTAAAAATCTCTTAAACCACTTTGACTACTTTGACATTTTGGGGCTTCTAGATGACTAATGAGGGTTCTCCAACTTCACATGGCCATAACTCTCTAACCGTGAGGAGTTATGTGACGTTCCACATACCATTGGAAATGGTGTGACATGTACTATCCATACAGAATAATATTACCTGCAAATATATCAAAACTCATATCGTTATCCATCAAACAAACTTGGGTCCATTACCTAAACCTGGGTTCTCCAACTTCACATGGCCATAACTCTCTAATCGTGAGAATTTATGTGATGTTCCTGTTGGCCCTCGACCAAATTTTGGAGAACCTTGGTCGTTTTTGACCATTTTTTGGACTTTGACAGGCTGGTCGAAGACGGAGCACCTAGGCAAAGCGGAGATTGCGGGATCTCGCCCCCTTTTTGCTGGCTTTTTGGGTTTAGGGTTTATGTAACAGGTATGGGATGTCGGCCCATGGGTTTACCCATGCTTAGGCCCCTTTTGTAATGTATAAATAGGTATCTAGGTGATGTAATAAGAACACATTAGACCGAGTAGAATCGACTTAGTGTGGATCTAGAGGCTTTGTGCATATTGTGTGTTAAGACTTGCAAAGCTAAGTGCAAGTGGTTGTAAGAAGGCTCCGTGATGTGCCAAGCTCGGGGAAGGAGCATCTGTCGAGGTGCGCAAATCTTCTGTCCTATGTGGAGTTGTTTTGTGGCTCTGTGCATGTAAGAGGATTGAAAGAAGATAATAAAGAAGACGAAGAGTTGGTGGGCGTAGCCCCACACTGGGGGTGAACCACGTATATCATGTGTTATGATTGATCTGTGTGATTGATGTGATTTATGCTTAGTATTGTAATATTTATGAATGTAGATGCATTTGATATAGTAGCTTAGTGCTTAGTGATATGAATGAATGATATATATGATCTATTTCTATGTGCTAAGTGCTTGGATGTGTTAGATCTTGTTGAATACTGCGTTGTTATGTAATTAGGGTTTTACCTGTGATGTGAATAAGGGTTAAAGACTAATGACTGATAACTGCTAAGTGCGTGGTTAAGTATTGTGATCACAGATCTGTGTCCCAGCTAGGTTGTAGACACTTGAGTCCTGCAACCCCCTCCGCCTCTACCTCAGGTGAGACTTCATCTACTTCGCAGGTGTTGCTGAAAGGGCCGGTAGTTAGGGTTTTGTTGGTGCGATGTTGAAGCGTTGAACCCCGATTCTTCCCCTGTGCCAACAAATGGTTCTGTTGTTGAGACCTAAAAATGTGATTGCTGGGAAATGAAGAAAAGAGAAAGCTATGTGCATAGAGCTGTTGCTCTAGTGCGCAATACTCTACTTGACTTGGAAATCTTTGTGCATAGATCTGTTGCTCTAGTGCGCAATACTCCACTTGACTCGAAAATCTCTGTGCTAAGAAGAGAATTCCGATCCAAAGAAAAATGGTAAGATCTTAAAGCTCTGTGCTCTGATAAAGGTAAGATAAGTGGAAATGTTTGTTTCGAAAAAATGGATCTAGGTATGTTTGATAGATTTTGTCTTAGTCTGAAAACTAGGGCACAACTAGAAGAAAGAAGATATGATATGAATAGATATGATAGAAATAGTGAAAGATATGTTATTCCTATGCATAGAAAGAATTTTTGGACTAACAAGTGGATGCAGGATCCTAGAAAGACTTTTTTGCAGGTCCATCACTGTGATCCCAGTGTGCAGTACAGGAAAGGTTGGGGATCGTTTAAAATAAATAGAGGATTAACTATTTTTTATAGTTGTAGAAGATTGGGACATCTTGCTAAGGAATGCCCTGGTAGAAGTCCTATTTGCCTTTGTTGTAAAGCTACTGGACATGAAGTTTTGGATTTCCCTAGAATGATTGCTAAAGTTGAGAAGATGAACATGAGACAAGAAAACCATGAGGAAGGTCAAGAGACTAAGAATATGCTAAAGAATCAGAGGCTATATTATTGCAGATGAAAGAAACACTGAATGATCACAGAGACAATAATTTATCAGAGATCTTAAAAGAAAAAGAGTGCATAGAAACAAGAATAGGAGACTTCGACATAGACTGTGTATTGGATGCAGAAACATAGGTGAACATTATGGCATAAAGTACTTGGGAAAACTTAGGAAATCCTGTTATGGTTCCTTCATTGGGAGGAATAGGATTGTTTAAATGAAAGATGATAACCTTATGTGGAAGACTTTCCCATGTACCTATGGTTTCTCATGGAGCATCAACAGAAGAAGAATTCAAGGTCATTAAGTTTGTTGAGAACAACGCCCCCTTTAGACTTTTGTTAGGAAGAACTTGGGTTGAGAAATATTGGATCCGAACATAAGAAGAAGAGGAAGCTATAGAACAGAAAAAGCAAGAAGGGATTCCATGGCTAGGAGGATAGCTAGGAGGATAGCGCGCTTAATACAAGAACAAGAGGACAAGTCGAAGCAAATGAGGACCAAAGACTTAGCTGTCGAAGTTGAAAGAACACAAGGAGGCTTAAAGAACCTATCCATGTAGGAGAGTAGAGCACCTACTCGAGAAACAGTAAGAGAAGAAGTATTATCCTCGAACCTTGTGAAAGATCCTCAACAGTGTGAAGTTACTATACTAAGAACAGATAAAAAAAAGAATGGAAAGAGGAATCCAGAGACGCAGATCACAGGAAAGAAATCAAGAAATCTCAGTAAGAAGAAAGTAAAGCTAGAAAAATTGCAAGAGGTTCCAAAGAGGACTTCGCAGAAGGAAGGTTTGCAGAACTTGAACCTCGTCGGAATAGTAGAACATCGCAGATTGGCACTTCGCCATGACAAAGAAATATGAACGTTGTAAGTGTCCCGATGTTAGAATGACACTCCAGAACGACTAGAAACACAGTTATTGCTAGAACGTTCACCATTGGACCATTGGGACCATGCCATAACAGCTGGAATTGTATTAATTGAGGCATTCTTGCCCGTTGGAGGAGTCTGTTACGATGTTATCTATTTAACCCGTTGAATGTCTTACCAGGGACACTTTTGCAAATTGAGATTATCCGAGCCCACATACAACTAATTACTTTTGTGCACTGCTTATTGAGACCTTGCCACCCATTTTGCTTACCTTGAGTGATTGTCCACCAACCCAAGATATCTGATCTCGAGCGTGTATTTCGAGTGACCTTAGCGCAGTAGAGAAATCCATCGAAGATATCCTAATAGACCTCATGGATGAGAAGTTTATGTTCGCAAGAGTATAGGCCTCGTTGACGGGAGGAGTGAAATTATCCCCATCGACTATACGTCGATATAGGTCATCCCGAACTACGACAGAGAAATGAAGCAAGCATCGTGATGACTTGGTGAACACGAAGCTCATCCTATCAGTCCTGCCCAACTATATCCTACCTCTGGCTGGCGTGGTTAGTTGTGACAACGTCCCGAGGGACTTTGACTATACACTGATCACTGCGTACCTCCCGAAGGGGATACGCATAGTCAAACCACAGTTAGGACAGATTCTAATGCTGAAAATTAGTGATTGTAATTTAGGAGACCACAAAAAATATGGAATGATCGCACCACACAAGTATTTGACCAAGACAATGAGGAAGAAGTCAAAGATAATCCCCCATCCGTGGACCATGGACATCGCAATATCAACAATCCTCAATGTGATGAAGATACCACACTTTGGCAGACATCAGGAGGTTAACGCATGCATTAAAATCCTCCTGTAATGCTACCATGGTGGTTACCTTTGGTTGGATAGGCGCATCACAGTAGATTCGGTGCTGATCCACCGGATCACCAATTGAGCATGCAAGGACCAGACCCTCAGGATTTTTACCCATGGAAAGTTGTAGATCGCGCCCTGGCACAACAAATAAAGGTTACCTACGATGATGTGGATAAAGGGAAGCGGGGCTAAAAGGTAGCCTCCATCTAGAATGGTGTAGTGCACCTTGTTATCCCCGATTTCTAGGGATAACTAGGAGATCATGTCTCGAGGCCCACAAGTCCTAGACATGGAGTACCGAGAGCAGGATTGACCTGAGAATGGCCCTGGAGGACCCATATTTATTCTTCTTCATCACACTTGTCCTATCAGCAGCAGCAACATCCATCACCTTCGGCTTGGACTTGTATCGGAGAAGACTCTTGCTCCATGAGGTAATTGGTCTAGGTATCATGGTATGTGTCATGTTTGATCATTATAACTTTCAGATATATGTATTAGACTCCTTTCATTTCTAACGACTGCTTAGATCTTACACTAATCCACTTGACCATGGTTGGGGGGATTAATGGGGTACCCTAGCAAGCTTGTATCCATAGGTTTTGGTTAGCCACCAGGGGGGATTTTGAAGAGCCATCGTCTACTCCCATCATATTATCATTTTACATCTTATCTCCCATTCATCTATCCCATTCCCCTAGTCCAGACATTAGGATGACCTATTTGTGGGCTTACACTTTATCCTGTGGGAAGAAGGGGCTAAACGCCTAGGGGGTAAAAGTAGCTAGTAAGAGATAAAAGCCATAAAAAATAAAACCTAGAGATTCCTCGCCTAGGGATCCCTGAGAAGGCAATAAAATGCCTCTCGATAAGAAACAAGAGGGACCTGAAGAAAAATAACAAAAACAAGACCTAGCCAAGAGGATGGGAGGTCTCATCACGAGCCAGCCCATTATGTTCATAGGTACCTAGCAGTATGACATTGCCATTATCTGGTTACCACGCCAGGGCAGTGACCTTTGGTTGCATGGCCAAGGGAAAGGGGGTCTCATCACGATCCAACCTTATCATCTATGTGAAAGTACTTGTGGGTAACACTGTCAGCTCTGGTCACCACGCTAAGGGGCAGTGTCCTCTAGTTAGACCTTGAAATAAAAAGAAAGAAAAAGCAATAAAGAAAAGAAAGAATAAAGGCAATAAAGGTCTTGGAAAGAATTGCATCCATTATAGGTACAACTCACCTCCTACAAAGGCACCCACGGGTAATATTCACCCCTTTCTTTCACTATGTATGGACATCCTTAGACCACACCACCTCGTATTACATGGCTTGGATGATATCCTTTGGAAACTTTCCTCTTCTTATGGATGCTGGCCCAATAGGGAATTTTGTCTTTTCTTCAGCTTTGTATAGTAGATCATCGTAATGTCTTTGAGCTATTGAATGATATGTTAGGGGTTTTATACATGCATTTAATAAAATTAATGATGAAATATGATTGACATTGCTATGATCCCGAGGACTAATGAGCCCATGGAGGGCGAAGTTTTTGATGTGCAGGATCATGCCTGATAGATAGGTACCAAGTGGACCGGTACACATGGGGAGATGATTAGTTCGGACCTCCATGGGGCTGAAGAGCCCATCAGATGGTTTTTGGGACCTCATCAGGGGCAGAGACAGGACAGTGATTGGTTGAGCCTTCGCACGAGAGAAGAAGAAGGACATTTTCATCCAGAACGCCTTGGTTGAGCCCAACCCTTAGGGGTTGACCCACTGCAGGTGGAATGTGTCCCTCTGTTGACCCAGGATGTCTTCTAAAGGCCCTTGATGTCACCTCTAATGCATGTTAGTTTTACAGGGAAGTTTGGCACGTGTGGCAAAGTTTGGAGGCCCATAGAGGGCCAACGTTTGTCATGTAGTGCTATGATTTTCCCTAAAAAGGGCCAACGTCTCCCTCAAAGGGGCTAGACGTCTTGCTCATTGCTCATTTAGGGTTTTCTTTTAACAGTTTAATGTAAAACAGTATGAATTTTAGTTATTAGCATTGTCAACTGTTTTAGTGACCTAATTTTAATTAAAGGTCATTGGATGATATAAATTGAGGATGTTTTCCCTCATTTTGACATAACACAATTCACTCACACTTGCGAGGTCTGATTTTTGCGCCCTTCTTGGGTAGATTTGTTGTCTAAGTGAGGCGCACTTGCTATTGGAAGGATATTTTTGGCATTTTGTGGCATTTCTCTCAAGGAAGGTTTACAACTAGGGTTTGCTTATGCTTCTCTTCATGATATGTAAGTGAATTTTCTTGCAAAACTTCTTAAATGAATGGTTGTAGGTGTAATTTCTTGCATTTACTTATTATATTGTTGATTTAAAACCCTAGGTAACAAGCACACAAGTAGGTCATTGTTACATGTCCCCTTAGAGAGAAAGATTTTTCAGCCATTGAAGAAAAGAGATAGAGCCTAGCCTTTGCTATACTTATCTTGATTCTTCCTTTGAGCTAGCGTTGAAGTTTATAGGTTGAAAGAGGGTGACATCCTAGGCCTAGGTTATCTACACCTAGGGTTTTCATCTTTTAGGGTTTGAAAGCCTTTTCCTTACAACACTTTCTCCCTTAGACTTATTCTTTATGTTAGCCATTTTGCCAAGTTGACCTAAAGAAGGAGGAAAGAGCACGAGGCCTTGCTTAAGCAACACCGGAGTGAGCCTCTTTCGCCTAGGGTTTTCATTCTAGGGCCTTGCCTTTGCAGCACCATAGAACCCTACCTTCTAGTCTTTAGGTCATCATCCTTTCAAAATATTGTGCCCTCTTCTTATTTGACTCCATATACCCTAAGGCACTAATATCTAACCTCCAACGTTGAAGTTTTAGTGTACAAAAAACTACATTCAAAACTTAAATTTTGAAACCCTAACTAACAAACTAACCCAATTAGGGTTGACGTCACAGTTGGATATTTCATCTTGAGGCAGCAAAAGTTGAATATAAGCAATTACATGATGATTTCAAGCATTTATTGAGAAAATTGTTGATTGGATATATTGTTGGCTTAGTCATCTCTATAGATATTGATGAATTGATGGTCTTCCATAGCTAATTGACAAAACGTTGACTTCATTTTATATCTATTGCATTACATTGCTTATTGAATAATATCAGATAGTCATTGAAGTACTAACCCTTTGAGTTATATCCTGCATATATATATATATTGTGTTGTTGTTGTCTTGTTCTGGGCAGGTGTTTTCAATAGGGCATACACTTCATTTATTGGTTGATTAGCCAGACTGTCTGACATTGGTGGTAACCTATGAGAAGGGAACTCTAAAACTTGACCTTATACCTTCTACCTCTTCAAACCCCAGGTTGTCAAGGATGTCTCCCCTGGGCTAACCTCCCTAAACAGAAATAACCTCCCCATTGAGGTGACATTGGGTGGGGAAGGTTCCTGTTACACCAGTTTGATCTCTACCCTTTAGCCTATGACCTAAACTACAAACTGTGCGATAACATTTTGGCGTCGTTGTCGGGGAATCACTGAGTCAATCTTCTTTAATGAAAAATCTTTTGGTAAGCCTTAACTCAAATACCTTTCTCTTACAAGCTTAATTGGTGACTCCACTAGACTTTATTTCCCCTTTTCTTTGGTAGTTTCAGGAAAACTATCTGGCGACTCCACTAATATTTCTTAGGGTGCCACATTACTTTCTATGATATTTTCAAGTTATGGGATAATGGCACACTAGGAACAAATGTATCCGAGTATTGATTTCATAAGTTTTCAAGGATACCCAAGTTACTTTGATACAAAATGGCTAAACAACTCTCCAACGTTTTTGGGCCTCCTAGCTCCTCACATAGTAAGTTTTTTGGAGTATTTGAGCGAGATAAAGTTGGGAGGAGAGGATGCTCTTATAAAGTTGTTCTTACTCACTCTGTCATCCTACTTACAGAATCATTTTAAGAGTTGTTGCAAGGACATGGATATATCATCTTTCATACACCTCATCAGTAGGTTTATAGACCTTACTAAGCCAAATTGCCAAACATATGAAGATGTCCTTCAAAACCTCAGGGTAACCTTGCAGCACAAAGGATTCACCACTGAGATTGTAGAAGATCTCAGGAGAGCCTATCATGATCAATACCAAGAATCCCCTGATATAAGAGACGAGGTTTATGAAGACCATTATCAACCCCTTGAAGAGGAGCAAGACCTCTCCCATAATCTAATAGAATGCAACGAAGATATAATCAGAGACGTGAATTATGAGGATGAAGCACCAATAATCGCTCCTCAGTTTGATGAATCTCTCCAAGATCCTATCCCTCCTGCACAAGATGAAGAGAATGAGGTAAGTCATTTTCATTCTTTTGATGATACCTTGTTCTATGACTCAGAGAATGAAGAAGGAGTGGAACCCTCGGATAAGCTAGATCCCCTATGTCTCAAGACTGAAGATGTAGAGGCAGATCTTCCACCTGATGAAGCTATCCAAATACTTGAAGCTCTTGCACAGGAAGGATTAAGTGAGGTAAATTATTCCCCCTTCCAATTTTTTAGTGGTTCTTTACCTTATGACACAGAGAGTACAGAAGTATTGGATTTTTTGACTCCTCCATGTTATGATACTGATACTGACATAGCTGATTTCGACGAGTTCATACATGTTGGGAGACGTAGATGGGATGCATTTAGTTATGATATGGATCCCATCTATGACATAAAAAGTCATCTCCAAGTGTTGCCTTCGCAATTATCACATCAAGCTCTTGAACAGTGGCAACATGGAGATGAGATTTTTACTGACTCTCCACAAACACCCAAGGTTGACCGAGTACAACATTTTCCTGATGATTTCCAGTCTTACCTTGAGGCCTTTGATGAGTTCTCCTCCGAGCACTTAGATTTACCCTATGAAGATGACTATCAAGTGTCACTATGCTCGGATTTTGATAGGAGTAAAAATATTGTTTGCCTAAAGAAGGATTGTCATGACTTTTCACTCCAGCCACCTGTTGTTACTTTACCATTCTTTTCCATTAAAGGTATAGTTGGGAAGTACCTCTTTTATGTTGATTTTCCTCCTAGGCAAACCCTAAACTCCAAGGGTTGGTTGGGTACTGCAATTTTAAGTCAGTTATCCCATTTTTTCAACTTTCCCTTGATAGTTTGCCAGTCGTCTGCTAGATCTTTGTCGACMCCTTCCTTGACCTCAGAGCGTGAGGATGTCTTAGGTAGCCAGTTTGCAGGCCCTTTTGGGCAGCTTTCTGAACCTTKCATTTTTCATGACCCTTTCTTGGAGTGGATTGAATACTTTCCTCAGAGATGGACTTGGCAGGATTTTATCCCTCCCACCCRCCTCCATGAGTTAGACTTTGAGATTCCCGATGATATGATATATATTATAACTCATGACATTTTTGTGCTTGATTTATCACTGTTTTGGTTTATGATGAAACACAAAGGTAGGTATCGAGGAACATTGTTGGGTTGGCTTCATTGGTTGTTTGACTATACCAACATCCAGCCAACAGGTAAGTACAGGTAAGTATTTCACTTTCTATTCGCATTTTATTACTCTATATACATATATCTATATATGCAGGGTGGAAATACCACCCCACCCTTGTTGTTGATGCCCTTTTCGAGTGTGAGCAGGTCTGTAGGTTTATGATAGATATGTTGAGGTTCTCATGTGCTCTACGGTGAGCACATGTCCCCGAGTTGGAGCCAGATGTTATCCCCGATTTCTAGGGATAACTAGGAGGTCATGTCTCAAGGCCCACAGATCCTAGACATGGAGTACCGAGAGCAGGATTGACCTGAGCATGGCCCTGGAGGGCCCATATTTCTTCTTCTTCATCACACTTGTCCTGTCAGCAGCAGCAGCATCCATCACCTTCGGCTTGGACTTGTATAGGAGAAGACTCTTGCTCCATGAGGTAATTGGTCTAGGTATCATGGTATGTGTCATGTTTGATCATTATAAATTTCAGATATATGTATCAAACTCCTTTCATTTTTGACGACTGCTTGGATCTTACACTAATCCACTTGACCATGGTTGGGGGGATTAACGGGGTACCCTAGCAAGCTTGTATCCATAGGTTTTGGTTAGCCACTAAGGGGGATTTTGAAGAGCCATCGTCCGCTCCCATCATATTATCATTTTACATCTTATCTCCCATTCATCTATCCCATTCCCCTAGTCTGGACATTAGGATGACCTATTTGTGGGCTTACACTTTATCCTGTGGGAAGAAGGGGCTAAAGGCCCAGGGGGTAAAAGTAGCTGGTAAGAGATAAAAGCCATAAAAAATAAAACATAGAGATGCCTCACCCAGGGATCCCCGATAAGGCAATAAAAGGCCTCTCGATAAGAAACAAGAGGGACCCGAAGAACAATAACAAAAACAAGACCTATCCAAGAGGATGGGGGGTCTCATCACGAGCCAGCCCATTATGTTCATAGGTACCTAGCAGTATGGCATTGCCATTATCTGGTTACCATGCCAGGGCAGTGACCTTTGGTTGCATGGCCAAGGGAAAGGGGGTCTCATCACGAGCCAGCCTTATCATCTATGTGAAAGTACTCGTGGGTAACACTGTCAGCTCTAGTCACCACGCCAAGGCAATGTCCTCTAGTTAGACCTTGAAATAAAAAGAAAGAAAAATCAATAAAGAAAAGAAAGAATAAAGGCAATAAAGGGCTTGGAAAGAATTGCATCCATGATAGGTATAGCTCGCCTCCTACAAAGGCACCCACGGGTAATATTCACCCCTGTCTTTCACTATGTCTGGACATCCTTATACCACACCACCTCGTATTACATGGCTTGGATGATATCCTTTGGAAACTTTCCTCTTCTTATGGATGTTGGCCCAATAGGGCATTTTGTCTTTTCTTCAGCTTTGTATAGTAGATCATTGTAATGTGTTTGAGCTATTGAATGATATGTTAGGGGTTTTATACAGGCATTTGATAAAATTAATGATGAAATATGATTGACATTGCTATGATTCCGAGGACTAATGAGCCCATGGAGGGCGAAGTTTTTGATGTGCAGGATCATGCCTGACGAACAGGTACCAAGTGGACCGGTACACATGGGGAGATGATTAGTTTGGACCTCCTTGGGGCTGAAGAGCCCATCCGATGGTTGTTGGGACCTCATCAGGGGTAGAGATAGGACAGTGATTAGTCTAGCCTTCGCACGAGAGAAGAAGAAGGACATTTTCATCCAGGACGCCTTGGCTAAGCCCAGCCCTAGGGGGTTGACCCACTGCAAATGGAATGTGTCCCTCTGTTGACCCAGGACGTCTTCTAGAGGCCCTTGACGTCACCTCCAATGAAAGGAATTTTTACAGGGCAGTTTGGCACGTGTGGCAGAGTTTGGAGGCCCAGAGAGGGCCAACGTTTGTCATCTAGTGCTGTGATTTGCCCTAAAAAGGGCCAACGTCTCCCTCAAAGGGGCTAGATGTCTTGCTCATTGCTCATTTAGGGTTTTCTTTTAGCAGTTTAATGTAAAACAGTATGAATTTTAGTTATTAGCCTTGTCGACTGTTTTAATGACCTAATTTTAATTAAAGGTCATTGGATGATATAAATTGAGGATGTTTTCCCTCATTTTGACATAACACAATTCACTCACACTTGTAAGGTCTGATTTTTGCGCCCTTCTTGGGTAGATTTGTTGTCTAAGTGAGGCGCACTTGCTATTGGAAGGATATTTTTGGCATTTTGTGGCATTTCTCTCAAGGAAGGTTTACAACTAGTGTTTGCTTATGCTTCTTTTCATGATATGTAAGTGAATTTTCTTGCAAAACTTCTTAAATGAATGGTTGTAGGTGTAATTTCTTGCATTTACTTATTATATTGTTGATTTAAAACCCTAGGTAACAAGCACACAAGTAGGTCATTGTTACATGTCCCCTTAGAGAGAAATATTTTTCAGCCATTAAAGAAAAGAGATAGAGCCTAGCCTTTGCTACACTTATCTTACTTCTTCCTTTGAGCTAGTGTTGAAGTTTATAGGTTGAAAGCGGGTGACGTCCTAGGCCTAGGTTATCTACACCTAGGGTTTTCATCTTTTAGGGTTTGAAAGCCTTGTCCTTACAACACTTTCTCCCTTAGACTTATTCTTTATGTTAGCCGTTTTGCCAAGTTGACCTAAAGAAGGAGGAAAGAGCACGAGGCCTTGCTTAAGCAACACTGGAGTGAGCCTCTTTCCCCTAGGGTTTTGATTCTAGGGCCCTGACTTTGCAGCACCATAGAACCCTACCTTTTAGTCTTTAAGTCATCATCCTTTCAAAATCTTGTGCCCTCTTCTTATTTGACTCCATATACCCTAAGGCACTAATATCTAACCTCCAACGTTGAAGTTTTAGTGTACAAAAAACTACTTTCAAAACTTAAATTTTGAAACCCTAACTAACAAACTAACCCAATTAGGGATGACGTCATCGTTGGATATTTCATCTTGAC
>JASDQU010103560.1:778-42642 GCA_032191745.1 Picea mariana | reverse complement strand
AAGGAGGGGCGCATTCTTCATGGAGGCTTTTGCTTGTGAGGAGAGGAGCTTTTGGAGTTTGGAGATGAGACTTGTTGCATGAGGAGGATAGAGAGGGGCCGCTAGCTTTGTTTGTGGGCAGCAAGGAGCAGCTACCATCTATTATTTACTGGAGAGACTTCATCTTTGAGGAGGGTGCATGGGTTTAGCACACCTTTTCTTTCCCGGAGAAGTTTCTAGCCATCAGAATTCAGAGATAGCAGTTGCAGAGTGATCACAGCAGCAGGACAGCCATTCTTGTGGAGGGGATTCACCATCTGACATCTCAGCAGAGTTCTGGAGCAGATTTGGCAGTTTCAGAGGGGGCGCACCACATATTTCTCCTTCTGGCAGTTTGAGCTTGATAGCTTCACCATTCTGGAGTTGCTATTGTACCAGGTTCTTATTGTATTTCATTTACTGTAGAAGATTATTGCTCTACCTCATATATACATCATATCTCATAACTAGTTTTCCCCGGGGGGGTTTTATCCAGGGTCATAGACCAAAAATACCTGTGTCTACACATGCATTTTAGTTGCTGTTAGGAAGCCTTTATTTCTGTCCATATTTCAGCATTAAAAGATAGATAGGTGTGTTGTTGTTTATTGGGAAGTATAAATGTAAAATTATCTAACATAAAACTACTTGCAAGGGCACCCAATCACTGAACAACAACCATAACACATCAGCTAAACTAAAACTTCAGATGGCTGTTATAAAACAGCAGAAACAAATTTTATGACAGCAGAAAACTTAGTGTCTTAGCTTGGTCAAAGACAGACCAAGAAGACTTGCTGATAGGACCTGGATTTTCTACATTAGCAATCCTATACTTAGGGAAGCCCCACTTGAGTTGGAGAAGAGCCAACCAAAAGTGAGAGGAAGAGCTAGTATGGTGACAATGGGTAGCCTTCATGAGTTGCACAAGACTAGTCCCTTGATGCTTAGGACTTTACTCCATTTGGGGGTGCTAGATTTTGCTGTAACAGGATGAAAGGCCAAATTGTATTTGAGCTTTCTATGTATAGCATTGTGATCATTATCAAATTACTTGAACAAGAACTAGGAGGGTAGGTGAATCTTGATGAATGAAGGCTATGAGGGAAGGAGTCTTAGGATGCTTCCCAAAGAATACGGGTGTGGAAGTCAGATTTCAAAGAGGTTGCGAGGAGGGTAAAGAAAATGGGAAGCAATTGATGAAACTCAGTCTCATGAGTGGGGGCGAAAGAACAGTCAGTTTTTTTGAGAAATGTCTTATATTAATAGAAAATTTACAAAACTGAAAATAAAGACGGAAGGGTATATACAAAGGTTAGTCTTATCCTGTTCCTCAGCGTTGGTAGGGCATAAATGAAATCAGAATATGTTGTAGCCTCTAATTCCTTAGCATCTTTGGTAAGAAGATAACCTTTAGCTAACGATTGCTTACATACCTCTTCTTACCAAACACGACAAAAAGATTGAAACGAACTGACCTCATCAGAGAAAACATATTTGTATTGTAACCTCCAAATAGTGAACAATGCAGTGATTCTAAGGCAGTGCCAGATTCTGGAGAAAGTATAGACCACTATGTAACATGAATCTCCCAACAATGCTGCTCACCAATGAAGCTTCCCTTGAAACAAAACTGACTGATGATCTTGAATATATTTCCAACTTCTTTTTGCAAACATGCAATCCCAAAGAATATGTTTCACTGTCTATGGACAACCACAAATTAAGCAAAGACCATTGGTGAGCTTGCTCTTAGCAAGATGAGCTCTAGATGGTATCCCCTGATAAATAATGAGCCAAGCAAAGACCCGTAGTTTGTCAATGAGATAAAGAGACCAAACACTCTGTAGCCTGCAGATCCACCTGTCTTCAAGTTTCGAGGTTGTCCATTGGGCATTCAGGACAAGGGACAGGAGATGCTTCCCATGTAGAAGGGAGTATATCTTGTTGGAGTCATAGAGTTGAAGTTGTTTCCCAAACTTACATAAGCCGACAATTGTTTTGTGGATTTTGTAGGTTTCTCACATTTACTCGTTTCATGTTGACTCCCTAGCAGTGTCCATTTCAGGAAATATTATAGTGAGAGAGGGTTCCCTATGGTCCCTTAGGATGTGTTTATTATGCCTAAGGTAGAGGGGGGCCTAGGCCTCATTGATGTTGCGTCCCAAGGGAGTATTCTTGCAGCTAAGTGAGTGGCATGATGTCTTGAGGTCTCTACTTATTGGCACAAGGTTCAGTAAGCTCAACATATCCTTTGGTTATGTGATGTACTCTCCTCTCCGCCCTTGTTCAAAGCCTGGATGTGGAAAGCCTGAAAGTTTGTTGTCCCTCTGGTCATGTGGAATTTCAGTCTTGGCATCCAATTTGGACTTGGATTCATTAGGGTCAATCTATTGTTGTGCATCCATGATTCCTTGCTTGCAATTTAAGATTCGAGTCTGTTGGCTTGTCAGAAGGCCCTCTTGTCCTATGATAAGCTGGTCATCAAGGACATTATGGAATGGTACCTTCTAACAAACAAGAATAGTCAAAGTTGATCATAATCTGTGGAGAGTGGGAGGTGATGTGGGACTGGTAGTGTGGGCAAATGATATAAAAGTTAAATAAGAATGATTGACAAGTGGAAGGTGGTCAGAAATCAGGAAACTAGTGATGGAAGGTATGAGAGATGGAGATGTGAGGACATAGTCAAAATCCAACAGAAATTAGTCAAAATGATGTAAAAATCACTCACTTTAGGGTTGATAAAAAGTTTAAAACACCCAGCAAGTGTTGACGTTACGTCACTTTAGGGTTGATAAAAATTCGTGAGTATTGATGAGTCCGAGCAAGTGTTGTTTCGTTACATCCATCAACATTTTTCTTAGGTTGATCTCCCTTAACGATTGCTAGGTGACAGGGATTTTGCCAGGGAAGGGCCTGGTGGGACCTGATTTGTGGTGCATGGACCCAATTCAAGATCGATTACTACCTTGTCCACTTGGGCCTGGATTTGCAAATACAGATTTTATTTACCACTGCTAACTTGTCAGTCCATGTGAAGTCTTATGTAGCATTATTATTGTGAAACAGTATATAATTTGGACATTTCCAAATATGAAATAAAATTCCAATTCTATGTATGCAGTAAGAAATATTAAAATTCACTATACATGTAATTCAGAGGTAGAGGAAAAGTGGCTGCAGAGAGACGTGGCTGTGTCCTAGGCCCCTTTGGGTATTTGTTAAAATTGGAAAAGTTGTTTTAACAACTCTGGCTTTCCACAGAAGGCATAGGTTGGCAGTCACTTCAAGATAAATTAGGCACTGGCCTACTGCTAAGCCACCTTGAATCCACGTAATTGACAGAGTAGAGGAAAAGTGGCTGCAGAAAGAGATGGCTGTGTCCTAGGTCCCTTTGGTTTTTTGTCAAAAATGTAAAGTTGTTTCAACATCTCTGGACTTCCACAGATGGCATAGGTAGGAAATGTGACTCCAAATAAAATAGGCACTGGCCAACTGCTAAGCCACCTTGAATCAAAGACCATATGTAAAAAGTTCTTTTGAGCTCAATAGGGGACTTCTAAATGGTTTTGAGTTTGTATAACCTGGTAGACAACTTAGAATGGAGCCTCCGAGTTTTATTAAGTCTATTATCTATGGGAGGGTTTTGTCTGAGCCATTTATACCCGTTGGTCAGTTTACAAAGCATTTTTTGCGCTTGCAGTTCCATTTATCTCCCCAATTATGTGGTGGGGTGAAGGAAAGTGAGTCTGGAATGATAGTCTTAGCTGGTAGCTGGTAGTTTTTTCTGAAAAGAGCAGCATTAGCAAGAGTTGTTTCCTGTCAACTCTAAATGTGGCAATATGAATTTGTTTTTCATAACTTAGTTTAATTTATTTAAATTTCTTGTAATCCATGCACAGGAAACCCTTGGAGACTTCAATGCATTGACGGGTGGTGAGCAGGGTAAACTGTTAGCCTAGACTATAGTAGGCCTGACCTGGTGGGGTATATAGCCGGCCCAGGCCCTGATACCTCTTATTTCAATTCACAGCACTGAACCACTTGAGCTAACCCACTAGGCTCTGGAAATATGGATTTTTATATGAACTTAGGAAATTCCTTGAATGATTGAGTTTTTTATGTCCATTTGAAGGGAAAGCTCCATAGCTCCTTAGCTTGAATAAATTTCCGTGGAAATTCTTTTTGTTGAATACCTTAAGAAAGAATTACAGATTATCTGGAAGGAAAACGTTGGGTCTTATTCCAGGGATGTGTTTATGCTAATATCAATCACCAATTTGAAATCCCAGCACTTCTCAAAGTGAGCAGTCTCTTTTAGAACTTAATTATTGGACATCTGTATAACATGCTTCATAGTGTATTCTGTAGTTAGCCTCAGAATGTTTACGTCTTGAAGTCAGATCCCAGTATTTGTGAAGTTGTGAGAGAAATTTTAAATGTTTACTTATTCATGTATTGCATGTTTTTATTTCTAATTGTTTAGCTTCCTACTTAAACCTGTATCTTATATGATGGGCAGGTAATTGTAGTTGATAACTTCTTTACTGGTTCAAAGGATAACATTAGGAGATGGATCGGACATCCAAATTTTGAGCTTATTAGACATGGTATGCTCCAGTATTAGATATGGATTGCTTCTTAAATGCTTTGTGCAAGGACAAATTTATAAAGCACTTATCTTCTATGTAAGGTTTCAAAGTTTATGCCCTGATTTGTCTTCGACATGTTTTCATGTCTTTATATATATATGCCAATTTTTGGTTAATTACAGGTCTGATGATGCTTTGGTGTACGATTTTTGTACAGATGTGACAGAGCCTTTACTGATAGAGGTTGATCAAATATATCATCTAGCATGCCCAGCATCTCCAATATTCTACAAGTACAATCCAGTCAAGGTTTGCATTCTGCATTTCCATACTAATTGGTTGTTTTCTGAATGGTTTTCAGTGTTTTCAGTCATCTGATCAGTAACTCAATTATGTACTACCATATATGATTGGAGAGGCAATTTTCTTTGGCTTGGCATTTGGAAAATATGTACTCAGCTAAGCTTATTATGGCTTACTCTGCAATTTTAGGTTAGCTATTATTATGAATGTTTTCTTTGCATAGTGTAGAATTATGTCAAAATAAGAGTATTTTGGCAACCTAGCCGTTACATTAGCTAATGGATAATGAAGTTTTCTTGTGCCATTTTCCTGGTCAGCAAGAGTGTCTTGGTTACTTTCTCAATATTTTAGGAAACCACAATTGCCAAGTACTCATTGTGTAGTGGAGTTCGATCTGTCATTTCTCCTGAACAACTCCACTGTAATCTATCGCTTGACCATGAAGGCATTGAACTCATTAGCACAAAAGCAAAACAGCCGAATCTCTTTTCTGTGAGGATGGAGTACGAACTTGTAGGTTCAGATAGCCTCTAGAATTCTACATAAAAGACAGAATATTGATCTAGCTTGAGGTGAACGTGTTGAGATTGGTCTTTTGTATTATTGCAATAAGTGAATGTAATGGTAGTTAATGTATCCTGTTGTTTGCTTTTGTCTTAACAGACAATAAAGACTAATGTTATTGGTACATTGAACATGTTGGGACTTGCTAAGAGAGTTGGAGCAAGGTTGATTCTTGTAGAGCCTTTATATTTCTTTAATGTTTTGTTAAGTGTCTGTTTTTGCTGTTTATTCTTTAAAATTAGCCATGGAGTTTCTTTGGTGGGAATTGCATAGCATGAACTGAAAGAAGAATTCTTACAGGATTTTACTAACATCAACATCTGAAGTATATGGTGATCCTCTTGAACATCCTCAAAAGGAAGAATACTGGGGCAATGTCAACCCAATTGGTAAGTTTATTGTCACTATATGTCTCAATTTTATCTAAGTATTTATTTTGCAAATTTTACAACACCATGTTTTTAAGCAAATGCATATCATCCATGACAAGCTAGACGTGCTTTATACCGTTGACGATCAAAGTGTCTATTCTTCCATTTAAGGACAGTGAATGTCTTGTAAACTGGTTTCTATCTATTTTATAAGGATTGTGAATGTCATGTGAACTGGTTTTTACCTGTTTTATAGTTTTATATTTCTGTTTACCTGATAGTGGTTGAGTTAAAGGATTTTCCCATATAACAAATTTGTGGAATTTAAACAAAATTTTCAAGCTGTCAGTTAGCCAATATTGTTGGGCCCTCTTTAAGATTAGAAAGCTTCTGAAATCTCATTAACATGGAATTTTTTTCACAACCAATAAGTGTAAAAGTATTTTCTCAGATTCTTTAGATTTGATCTCATTCCTAGATATATTTATCGAGGCCCCTTAAGGAGTGTAGCCCTCTCTTTAATATTAGAAACCTTCTGAAATCTCACCGACATGGATTTTTTTCATAACCCAAAAGTATAGAAGGATTTAGTATATTTATTAAGGCCTCTCAAGCACAGTAGATCCCCCCTTTAAGATTAGAAACCTTCTGGAATCTCACTGACATGGAGTTTTTTCTTAACTAAGAAGTGTAGAAGGATTTTCTCTTTAATGGCAGATCTAAGATTCTTTAGACTTGAACTCTTGCTTAGATATAATCATATATTTTATCAATACCCCTTAACAAGGGTAGATCCTCTTTTTTTGAGCCTCTTGAGTCTTGACAAAGTCTTTTTTTTTTGGTTATATATCCTTAGGACAAATTTTTTTTTAAGGAAGTCAAATCACCTTATATGACACTCATGATAATGTTTGTTTTATATTGCATTATTTTAAATTGTCTTAGTTACCAAGAATGGACCCTACGACTACCCCAAGCAACATTTCAACCATGATACAATACCTAAAATAATCCCAGAATAACCAAGGCGGTCCAATACAATAGACGCTGGTGTATTTGCAGTCCAAGTGAGGACACTGGTACCTTGCTAGCATCCCACAGATTCCTCCCCTCTTCCCCAATTTTCTGGATGGAAGACTGTAGTAACCACCAGCCGAAATACCAGCTAGAAACCCCAAGGGACTCAATGGGATTTGATCTCAAGATTTCTGTGAACTTCTGCACAAGAGCATCTACCAATTGAGCTAACCCTTGGGGCTATATATACATGATTTTAAAAGATATTAAAGCTACAGAGATAAAAACTAAACATAAAGATGTAAATTTGTTGAACATTTAGAAAATAGAACTACATCAATCACATGCTGGGACACATTTATTGACATGACGGGACACATCTGCACATTTTTTTGAATTTTTGAACTCTGTTGGTGTCTGACACGTTGGGACACGTGATGGCCAAGTGTTGGACATGCATGTGAAATGTGTCATACGTGTTCAACACTCGGGCATTGTGTGTCTTGTGTGTCCATGTGTCGGACACAAGGACATGCGACATGCAGGGCTGGGAGGACGTGTCCTGTTTCAGAGCCAAGAAACCAAAGTTCATGAATCTGCGTGTTGTTCAGCTGGACCCACAGTTGGATTCAGGCTTAGGATTAGCTCAAAATTGTTTTCCAACATTCATTCTGAGCATAGAATGATATATATAAAGATGCTCAACTAACTTCAGTTGACCTTCTTTTGTCTAGAATTTTGTTGAAGGTTTTATGCCTTGAGTACAGGGGCAGGGGGGCAGGAAAGGAAGGGAAAGCACTTTTAATTGCATTGCTTTAGACAAAATGGGTCCATGGAAAATTAATTACATCATTTAACCAAATCAAACCACTTTGTTTTACTTATACTGTGCATTTTATATTTGTATACAGGTGTAAGAAGTTGTTATGATGAGGGGAAGCGTGTTGCAGAGACTCTAATGTTTGACTACCATAGGCAGCATGGGTTAGGTATTTTTTAAGGCTGTCACCAAGCAATACTTCTGCTAATTTCAATCTAGTTGCTTGTAGCTTGTACTTTTTGTTAGTTCATCTGTGAAACTTAGTAGAACGCTAAGTTCTTTACTATTGAACATTGGTGTCTTTTTACAGAGATCCGTATTGCCCGGATATTTAATACATACGGGCCACGGATGAACATTGATGATGGCCGTGTTGTCAGCAATTTTATTGCACAGGCCCTCAGGTAATGTCATTAGTTGTTCTCTTGGAACTCCTTCATCTTTCTCTTTCTCTGATGTAGTACATAGTTTATGTATTTCATGTTTTATCTTGCTTTATGCTTTTGGGGTAGCCTAGGGCACTCCTAGAGATTGGTATCACTAATTGTACTTCCTAGTCCCATTGTCCTACCTTTTGGTCATTTGTTGGACATTAATAAAACTATCTTATCTTCTGTTTTTTTACTGCCGACTAGATTCATTTGCTTAATTTGGCCCACATATTGGTTCTCAGTCAGGGGCCATCCTCCAACGAAATCTCGACCCATTGATTCATTCCATTTTAGAGCTACAAGGTCCTTATTCTCCTTTTTTCATTCCCAATAGATTAATGTATATCTATGGAAATTGTAAATTGGAAAGATGTCCTTTCTTGTAAAAATAAATTTTCGAAATGAAATCCTATATGACTACTTGATATGTCCAACGTTCCATCTCTATATATCTTGCATATCAAAGTCAAATACCTTTCACTTTCAAATTCTACTGCAACAGGAGGGTTGGAGAGTGCCTTGGGTCACTGGGACTGCCATGAGCAAAATTGTAAGCAGGTGAATAGTGAAAGTAGAAAATTTGTAAGTGGCAGGTGTGTACCTCCCAAGCCACAGTGAGAGCATGAGTACCTAATAAGCACCCCTCCATAGGGGGTAGGTGATTTTGAGAGTGGCCCGTATTACTGAGACTGCTATGGTAAGCGGATGAATTGATGATGGAAAATTTGTAAGCAGCTGCTGTGACCTAATAATCATGGAGTTACATAGATGTACATTTGAGCCCTGAGCTTTGCCATCTCATGATAAAATTCATCTATGTCTTGATTTGAAATGCCTTTTAATGACAATGAATGTATCCTTTTATTGGAGAAGTGTCAAAGATTGTCTTTGGAGGATCAAATGAAAAGGACCCTCCCTTTATTATTCATGGGGATCAAGTACAATCTTGTCATCTTTTAGAATTCAAATTAGAGAACTATCTGATCCCTGTTCATATACTCAATTAGGAGGAGCAGCTCTTGACATATATATCCTTATGTGTAACTCGTTGATTCTGTTGATTCAATCTCATACTCCAAGGATCAGCCAATGACATCAATAGATGTTGAAAAGAAGTCATTTATATGAGGTTGAATCTTGTGCTACTTTAAAACGAACTGAATATCCTGAGATCAGGGAAGTAAATATCTTCCCATTTATTGCTATTGCACTGTTTGTTTCAATTCATACTTCTTTTCTTCTCATTTTATTTAGTGGCCAGTGAAAATCATAGTTGCAGTTCTCCCAAGTATGACTCGAGTATAATGATTATGGTCCTAAGAGGAGTACTTGGTTCAATACTCTTATGACTCCCATTGACCAAGCATGGACTGGTCGATATTCGCCATACTCCTGAGCATTGGTGAGCACTCCTGAGTATTGTTTAGTAGTCCCGAGTATATGTATGAGTCAATATTCACCATACTTGTTAGTAATTCTTCATGTATTAAAATGAGCTGTTTTGTGCCTTTTAAGAAAGCCAATTATGCTAAGTCGCCTGGCTCAGAGAGTATGAGTATTGTAACTATGGCGAAAACAATCCATTTGTATAACAATTGAGTAATTACTGATATTTTGAATGATTGGTTCATCTGTCTAAAATAGTTGACCGATATATTTTGTTCTATTTTTTTCCTCTTCCTTTTGAAATGATTCTTATATTACAGAAACAATCACAGGATTACATCAGACTGCTTTATTGCAGAGTCTATTTCAGTTGTAAGGTGAACTTTTGTCCTACTTCTACACGTAGATAACATCTAAATAGTATGTCCCTATACATTTAATGCTGTATCAGGACCTGGAACTATAAAAGTGCAGTGCTAATCACAATATGTAGCTTCCATATGCACCCCTGAAATAAGGCACTTGATGTAGATAAATCATAGGAATGTTTCTGAATGTCTTGTGAAAGGAATTTTTCATATCAAAGTTGAATGTCACATTCGAATATGAATTTTGAATGTCCATCTTTTTTTAATTGACAATCATCTGATGCAAACTAGACTCTTCTTTTTCTTCTCTAATTTAATAGCAAAGATCCGTATTCAACAAATATTATGTTGAATATGGAAAACCTTCATCATTACTAATTAGAAGAAATAAAAAGAAGCGGTGAGTAGGGAAAAATGGATAGGAGAATTGGGGGAGTCATTCTAGAAAAGAACTCACTTGGTAAAACATGACTGAGGGAGGATAGGATTAGCGTCAGGAAAAGGGTAAAAGAACTTGCATTTGGTGATAATATTGAGAATTCAACATTACTAGATTCTTATGAAACAGGATACATTATCATTCCTGAACAATTTGGAACATACCAGTTCATTAGCAATTTAAGTATTGCTATTGTAGTCCACTTCTCCATATTACATTTGGAAGGGAAACTGTAAAAAGTACATTTAAAGCAGCCTGAGCCAGACTGTCCATAGGAATCAAGTGACTATAGAGTTGTTCATTCACGAGAAAATCAAAAGATGTTAAATGATATAGGTTATATTCCTTATCTTTTGATACTTGGAAGTTGGAATTAAACAAAAGGATTTCTATAGATTTGATAGAGAACCAATAATTTTATTGGTGGTTTATGCAAGTTCTTTTTTATGTCATTCTATATATGATCACTCGAAATATAGGAAGATAATCGATTTGTTTATTTGTATATACTATCTCAATAGATCCTGTAGTTCTTGTTTCAGTTACCTATAGATAGAAAGAAAAGAAAAATGACCGATCCATCAAAAACTAATTCAAACCCATAACCTAGTATTAAGTACACAGTCTAATCTGTGGTAAGCCACGTACTGATAAATAGGCATGCAATATAAAAAATTTACTAATAAATTTGTGTGAAAAGCTTTCTATCTTAAGCAAGATCCTTCTTGTGCATTATTGCTCACATGTCTTTATGTTCATGCAGAGGTGAACCAATGACAGTCCAAGCCCCAGGAACACAAACCCGAAGCTTCTGCTATGTTTCTGACATGGTAAAATGGTTTCATGTTTCTTTGTTTGATCCTCATATATATATATATATAAGCTTTGCATGGCTAACATATTTTATGTCAGGGATAAGTGATAGTTATATATTTTCATTTCAAGTGTAATAATATTTTCTTGCAAGCAAATTGGTATTCCTTCTCACGAAGAAGTTATTAAAATATTATTTTCAATTTCAGTTTTAAAAGTTTGAATTTTAGAAATTGTCGTATGTGGTTCTTGACGATACAGGTCGATGGGTTAATTCGGCTTATGGAAGGAGATAATACTGGGCCTATCAATCTTGGAAATCCAGGTTACTTTGTCTTATTAGTTCAATTTATTGAGGGCCATCTCTTCCATTGTCTGAATCTTCTCGCTGATTTATCTTGTGTAATGCATGATGTAGGAGAGTTTACAATGCTAGAACTTGCTGAAGCTGTGAAGGAGGTATACACTTGCTTTACTGATTGTACTCCTGGATTTTTCTAGGAACTTAGAAACTCTATTTTGATGTTTGTTATATTGATGCAAATGATGGAACCTAATGCAGTAAATTAAAAATAGAAGTTATATTACAAAACTGTCTATGGAATTCCTTCCAAATCAAGTGATGGTCCCATTTACTTTATTGTACAATGTAAACCTCATTTTGGCCTATATGTCACTGCACAGCTCCTTGTTGAATCCTGAATTGGTTATCAGCCAATCATAATCATGTTCTTGCAACATGTGGTCCCAGTTAGGAGATTTGCAGCTGAAGAGAAAACAAAACATTCATAAAGGTGAAAGGTTACCTGGTCTGGTAGTTGAAACTCCTTGATAGATATAGTTTGTACTTGTAACTTCAGCTCCTTTGCCAAGTCCATAGTGTTTATTGGCATCTCTTCTTGATATGTTTGTACTTTATTAAAGCTAGTTCAGCGCCCTGGAAAACTTATACGAGACTCAAAAGACTGTTGCCATTTAGCATATTACCTACACTGGCATTCTAATCTCAGACTGGGGAGGAAAATCAAAATTAGAGTTTGATGTAAAGGGAAGGATATGCGCTAAGTGGGAACCTAACACTCGAAGGAATATAAAGGGGATATGGTATTAAATAATATATATGTAGCTCCGATTCTTTACAGACAGAAACAATGTAAATAGTTAAAGGCATTAATCCCATGGTAGACTGTAATGAATGATGGGGTTGAACCTTGATTAATTTTGTTCAGAGGGGAATTGTATAATATTTGGACTCAACTTATTTGGAATCTCCTTAAGGTGTTGAGGATCTATAGGCCACCTATTAGAATTTTGTCAGTTGCTGGTAAGAATCATGATTAAGGTTTATATGAATGCCTGGATTGTGAATGAGGATAATTCCTTTTTCAGTCTAGCACGAGACAACCTTTTTGGGAGGGCGCAGTACTTAGGTAGAAATTCATTAGTGAATACTATGTACAAACTTTATGCTATATGTTTTGTCCAACTTTTACATGGTAGTATATTTTTTGTAATCAAATGTAATTACATGCTGTATTTAACTTATTCGTTTTGTTCCAAGAGGTAAATGTGTTCAATTCCTGTTCTTGCTACTGCATGATAACATATTCTGTATTTGATTGTGCAGCTTATTAAAACGTCAGCAACTGTAAAGATGGTTGAAAACACTCCAGATGATCCACGCAAGAGGAAACCAGACATTACAAAGGCAACAACACTTCTTGGATGGGAGCCCAAGGTTCATGCCTACATGATAATCTTTACATTTTGCTTTCATAGACAAGAATATTTGAAATAGAGCTTCTGGTATTTATCTCAACAAGTTCTGCTGCTTACAGGTTACCCTACGGGAAGGGCTACCGCTTATGGCAGAAGACTTCTGCGAGCGGTTGGGAGTTTCTAAAAAGTGACTTTTCCAGAAGTTCAAAGTACAGCCAATACAAAAGAAATCATTTTTGTTTTCATAGAACAAATTTGTTTCTCACTGGCTGGAATCTGCTAGATATTGTTGCTTGAGCTTTCTGGAGATAAACTGTGTATAAAATTTGAAATGTCCAACGTTTCAAGTGGATACTCCACCCATTATCAGGGACAAATAAAGCTGAAATAATCAACTGTTATTCAAAACTAGCAAAGAGGTCATGCTAATGGCAGTTTTGGACTAAAATTGAATGCCCCATTTTTTTTTTGTCTTCTGTAGTGTTCTTAGCTGCGTGCTTTTACTTGAACAAACTATAAAGTCATTTCTTTCATTTTTGTGTTGTCCTATAATAGTCAATAATTTGATGAATAAGATAAATCAGCAAAATTATATATTTTCTTCAGAAGAAAATTTGGGCACAAAATAGTGTAAGCTTATAGTGATGTCTAGAGAGGAAGTTTTGTAATCAGGATCAAGATTCAAATTTCATTGTTTTTCTTATAATATGGGGTATGTTGTGTGTGTAAGTAGTAACCCATTTCTGTATTGTGTTATAGTCACGTCTAGCCTTATTAAAGGGGTTGCAATGGGGATTGTACTTTGGTTTATATCTTCTCATAGCTCTGAGGTCACAGCATCCCTTTGATTGACCAAGTTGTTAAATGTAATATGGTCACATGTCAAAGTTGTCAAATTGACTGGCCATTATTGTTTTGGGTATGTAATATGATTATCATCATGTGAAAAGCTACAAGATGTGCCAAAATTTTCACCGTTGCTGAAATTTTGTAGCCATTTTTTCCAATTTTGCCCAAAACAGAATTTGAATATTTTGCACAAGCCCAAAGACAACTCTAGTCCAATCATTCAGAGAAACAAAACTGTGATCAGAACAGCTACATGTTTTAAGGACATAGGAAACAGGTTATTGAGATATGGACTAAAAGCCTTGCCAACCTAAGTCTCAGATAACTCATGTTATTGAGAGTTATCACACTTAATACTGAACATGACAGATGTCTCATGTTATTGAGAGTTATCACACTTAAAACTGAACATGACAGATGACTAAGGAGTTTGCAACATGCTTGTGTGAATTAAACTGAATTGCAACACACGTGACGGGGAAACTGCTCTACTCAGGCTATAAGTTTGTAGGCCCTAGCAAGCTAGACCCTACCCACTATTGACCGTATTCTTCCACTAGATGAGCTTATAAAGGCATTGAGAGTTATAATAGATGATAAAGCACCGATGATGGATATCTTTCTTCAACAATTCTATAAAGCAAACTGGATCTCCTAACATTTATTAGGAAGCAAATAGAAACTAGTCTCTAAAAGGTGTTACCACAAGGGGAATATTAAGCTTCTTCTCAGGTAGTTAACAATGAAATAATAGCAATCACCTTGCTCATTGTTTTTTATAAGATTTTATATAACTTATTCCTCGACCTTAAGATTATTAGGGTTAATGTGATGCTTCTAGCCAACCAATTTGCAAACTTACTCCCTTATCTTTTTGTGTGAAAGAAATAAACCTCCATTCCGTTTAATGATTGTAGGATTCACTCTATCCCGCCTTTAATGAACTAATCACTATATCTGGTCCTTTTATTCAAGATGTCAATTAGAAGTTTGGAATCCCTTTCTATCTTAACACTGTGAAATCCCTAAGGTTTGCTTAAGATTATCCCCTTTGCTAATGCTCATGTCTTTGATTGGTTATTTGACACTCTAATTTTTTTTAAAGAAAATGCATAGAATTACACCATTCTCATCCCCCTTAGAACCCTACCTGCCCCTGATTGGATAGGATTTACACTATTGCCCCATAAAATTGAACTTAATTCTGTTCGCCTTCCTCCCAAGTCTTGATGGCATGCCCCATAACACAATTTTTTTTTCTCCAATTCTATTCTCCTTTTCTCCCAACACCTTATGGCATGCCCCACACGTGCATGCACACTTTTTTTCTCCAAGGAAAACCTCGCGGAATTCCTTTGTCTTCCTTGAAATATCTGATGTAGGGTGGGTAAACTGTGAACCATACACACAATTTTTTCTCCAAGGAAAACCTCGCGGGATTCCCTTGTCTTCCTTAAATTATTCGGATGGAGGGCGATTAAATTGCCAACAACAATAGAGGTTGGTAACCTAGAGAGATTCGATTGGATTTGAACCTAAGACCTATAGTCTCCTTGTTGGTAACATGCCTTGGGTGGATGGTTCAATTGATTGAGATAACCCTTTGCATGGTGCAACAAACCTTGCAATTACCTAAATGCTAAGATTAAGAGGGCATTAATGGAAACATAAGTTACAACACTAGATTGAATCAAGTGCTTTACAAAAAATAATCACTAGCCTTTTTACCTTGTTCCCCGTGGTCATGTGGCAAGGTTTAATGGACAATTTATCCTTTTCTTTTTTTACTTTGGTCCAAAATCCTCTAGATCATGTCATGTTTTAGATCTCACTCATTGATTTTCACTAATAACAATAGTAAAAGGGTTAGAATCCCTTCCTTCAAGTTTTGATTTGGAGAATTTAATTATGGGGTAGAAAGTCCATAACAATTAAATTTCCCATTTTAAGGCTCTCGATGGCTTTGATTTCTTTAAGAGGGGCCATTGATTCTTCCCTTGGTTGTTTAGGGATGTTGAATGTCTTGGAAACAATCAGATTTGAAACTTTAGCTAGTTTCTTAGGGGCCTTAGGAAGCTCAACCCATAAATGATCCAAACTATATTTCTTTTACGAGGATGAATTTCAAGGTTTAAGAGTCTTATACAAAGAACTTGGGGAAGTTGCCGCCATAGGGCCATGCTTGAAGCATATCCAACATTGGAAATTGCTTGCTCAAAATCAAGTTGTTGAGACCATCGTCTTCCTTTGCAATCTAGAATGAGATCCACAGGGATCCCATTATGTATGTTAACCTCCATGTAGATCCTCGCACGAGTGTGGGGAGCTTTGCTCTCATTTCAGGAGTGATATATATAAACCTCCCCATAGAATTTCCAATAACATTCAAAGATGGCATGCTAATATGCTAGAGAAAGACAAGATAGGAACAATGTGCAGGAATTTTGAGTGAGGCTCAAATCCATGTTGCCAAAGACATGAAAAGCCTCGTGTCCCCCCACCCCCCCAAACCAAAGGCCCTTCTTTGTAACATGTGCCCCATCCAAGGGATCAATGTACTTGAGAATGAAAAAACCCTTAGCCCAAGGGTGAATCACCATAGTCTTATTTAGAAGGGTCCCTTAAGAATGTGAAACCCACTTTTGCAAATTCTTAAGAGATGGTCATCGACTGTTAAACTTGCACATCAAGCCTCTTTCCTTAAATAGACTCCCCCCTTGAACAAACATTGGATCCAAAGAAACTAGAAGGGTTTCAATGACATAACGACATGGGAAAACTAATAGTTATGTATATTAAATACGTATCTTAACATTTTCAACCGTAGGTTTATTTTCCAAGATACATTTTGTTTTTTATGACAAGCCTTGGCCCTATGTGCACCCTTTAGATGTTGAGCACCTCCCTTACTAAGGTCACATTCTAGATTGAGAGGATACATACCTACTCAAATTTAGAGGAAGGGACTTCTTACTTGCAGAGTAGAGTGGAGCTACCAAAAGTGCACATGCAATTTATATTTTTCTTTGTATTTAACATTTACTCTTCATTGTGCAACTCAACACCAAATTAAAATAGTGTTACACTTTCAATGTGATGTTGGGGGTTTAAGAGGAATGAGGAAATAATGCAAGGAATTCTAGAGAGGGTTCTAATGAGGTTTGAAGATTGAGGAAGGAGGAAGGAGTGAGCAATGAGGAATGATGAGGGGATGAGGAATCTGAAATGAGGCACTGTGGTGTGAGGTCACACTTAGACATGAAGTAATGCACAATTTTTTTTTTTTTTTGGTTTATACCAAATTTTATATATTTAATGATAAACATTGTAAACTCGTATATATATATATATATATATATATATCTTAATGATGATTTGTTTATAATATATATTATGTAGAATATACAAAGCAATTAACTTGGAATTAATATAGATGAACAAGGGTTATATGGTTTATTTGCAAAGGGTCGATGGAAGTTATAAGGGACTATAAAGTTAATAGGGGATATACATGATAATCAGTAGGAGAATGTCATTGATTATATTTTGAATGACATGCATCTAGAAAGTCATCGAATATTTAAATAACATTAGTCATTTAATGTTCGTTGTATATTTATTGATCCTATGTATTTAGTGATCTATATGATGATCATTGTTGATAGATGTTTTAATGACACTCTTTTTATCATCATCATTATAGAATTTATTAACAAGGGTTTTCAATGGTCATTAATAGATCATTTTGTGTTTATAGCTCTTGAAAGGCAAAGATGGTGTATTCTTTTCTTCTTAATTGGTTTAGAGAAATTTTCCTTCAATCAATTTATATATGTTTTTTTCAATACTTTTAATTTCTTTTGTGAAGAGATAAAGTGGAAATAATGTCTATTTTAAAATTAAAAAGGATAATATTCTTGTCAAAGTAATGAATTTATATCAAATTAAAAATGAGTTTGGAAAATTACAAAAATAATTTTAAAATAGTAAGCCATGTGTATCTTTGACATGTTCCTATATTTCGAATATAAGAGATACGAAAAATATTATACATTTTTCCTTTTTAAAACAAAGTTTATGTTGTATTCAAAATTCAAATTTCAAATTTCAAACAAGCTAATTCAATTTTACCATAAGTCATTGCTATCTAATCCAATTACAAAAAGACCAACCATCTAATTTCTTCCATCATACTCACGACATATACTAATTTATTTTCATAAACAACAATTGCACATAAAAACTACATTCTAGATACAAATTTACTTTCATGAGCAACAATTACACATAAACTAGATTCTAGATATAACTTTTAATATTGATCATAAACTAGCTAGTGGTTAATCTCCCCTTATCGATGACCAACTCCCTTGAGCAACTCTTCAATATTAATAAATAAATAAATAGATATAATGCCCTGTGTTTTCAAAAGTTTTTACAAGACCTCACCAAACCTTAATTGCAAAAGCCTTATAAATTAACATCTACTTCAAGTTTGTGATTTTGGACTTAAAAGAATAGATAAAGATCCTCCAAAACTAACTTCTCTTTGTCCCCATTTCTTCCCTAATAGAACACATAATTAACTTGCTATGTTAATCTTTGTTTTCATCAACAAAGACCAATTGTTCTATATTGTTTGGTGGAGAAATGTACATGAAACATTGATATAAATCTTGGGTTTTAACTTTGTATAGGGATCCCATATAACCTCGACCACCCAAAGAGCTACAAACATTGTCGTAGAATGCATTATGTCATACTTATGAAATTAATTGTTTCCCTATTGCTCCACTTGTTAGTCAAATTTCCTGTGTTACCTTCCAGGTTTCACTTGGTGTAAAAGTCCCTAAGCTCAAGTTGTGAGACCCCAAGGAAAACTTAGGAAAACTACCCATTGTTACTTTAGTAGCCTCGCCTTTCTCTCTTTAGTCTAGATGAACTCTAGCCCAGGGGGGTATCCCTATCGTTAACTAAGCTCAAGATGTTGTAGTATAAAGTGGGAGCAAGAGAGCTTAGAAAATATAAATAGTTTTGAAAATGTTTTGTATTTTGGGTGGTGGATGAAAGGGAAGACCAATGCCTTATTTTGTTTGGGAAATGGGGTCATGCATGCAACTTCAAAGGGAAATTCTTCAAAATATCTATGAGTTACTTGGGTTGTTAAAACAAGATCCAAAAATCCTTAGATTCGATAAACTAAATATTATAGATTACGAGAAGGAAAGGGTCTTCAAGAATCACACCACTTCCAAATCGATTTGAGAGTACCCCTATTGAAAGAAATCAATATATGCTTTCGTTCTTTAAGAACTAGTAGGCATGGGTTCTCTCTTTAAAGAAAAAATGACAAAGAGGGTTTAAGGATACCTCTTCCAATGTAGCAATATTGCTTCTCTATGCCTCCCAAATCAACTTTGAAAATCCATACCTACAAAATAAGCTTACCAATATGCATCAAGGATATCTGCCACACATATAACAAAGTTGTACTTACATTCCACAAAGCTTAGACAAAGATAGAGACAATTTTATTCCATAGCTTGGGAGTTCTTTCACTCACACTTTACAATGGAGAGAGTAAACCCTTATATACGTTTCAACTCTATCTCGCTTTACAATAAACAAGCATTTGTTTTCCTAGATCCATTAGTCCTCTAAGGAATAACACTAAAATAACCTTTTCAACAACTTTATTACTAAAAGTAGCAATGAGTTGTTGAGATCCACAATTTCCTCTAAGAGGTTACAATAAAATATCCAAGGAAAACAATACAATAATGTCCTCATGTAACTAACTCCAATAGACAAGTCAAACAATAGTAAACTAATGGAGTTAGTTAGAAACCACCTCCAAAAAATAGAGCTAGAGAGAAGGGTGCCTCCTTTAGATGAGGGTTTGACCATATCAATCCATAACTAGATCCTCAAGATGTGTGCAATACAACCAACTCCAATCACATGTGTGGCATCCAAGTCTAAATCGTTCCATGAAATGCAATAAGGTTCCATGTGGCATGCATCATCATCCCAAGGTAGAAGACCAAGTGGGTATCTTCCATACGTGGAAATCCTTACCAAAATAACATGGAAATATGTGTAAGTTATCTTCTCAAGTGGACTTCTTCCTCATCACGAAAAGAGTGTTAAAAGGGCCTCAATAGATGGAGCACTCAACATAAGTGTCATAAGTCGTCAAGCTCAAGCTCAAGCTCCAAAGTGTAACTACCCTCAAAAGATGTGCAATAAGCCCTCCAATGGTATGTGTGGATCCAAAGTGTAACAACCATCCATAAATCAAGTGGATATCATAGAAGAAGGATGACTAGCATAGAATAGACACCATGAACCAAGAGCTAAGTCAACACAAACCCCACAAGCAAAGAATGATCTCTCTCCAATGATAAAATAACCTTAATCCATGAGATTTGCCTTTACATGTGGGCAAGTACGGGAGAGATCCATGAGCATGAAGTGTACGCCCATCATAAAGTGAAATCTCATCATCAAAAAATAATAAGGAAGCCAAGTGCTCTAACAATAGAGTCTCACTATGCAACATGGAGTGGGTTGAACTTGTAACGACCCCTGACCGTTACGACACAAAAAAGACGTACAACACGTAACATTTTTTTTAAAACATTAGGACAATAACGTCAACAATAAAGTCATAGCGACATATAAACATAAAACACATAGTGTATTAGCACATCAAGAAGCTTGAAGCAATTTACAACATTTACTCAGATAAAGAATACAAACGACTATGCTAAATAACATCATCAACGATCATCAAGGTGCAAAAAAAGTCTAATAACCGACACATGTAACATAAACTTCCATGGCGAGCGAGAAATGAATATCCACAATCATGCGTTATAGTACTTTTTATGGCGCAAGAAGTAATAACTAATGACTAATCATTATTTTTACCTTTCAACGCACGCAAGCGGAGAAATCTAAACATTAAACAATACTTCACATATTACCTTACACTTCCTAGCGTGCAAGGGATAACTGAGTTGAAAGCTGTCATTCGTATTTAACTAATAACTAAATAATTGAACATCTAAAACTATCATCCCATACATTCCTTTTTATGCGTGCAAGATTTTAACTGAATCCAAGTGAACATGCATTCACATCATCCATTGTGCAAGAGTACCCAAGCCCCTTTGTTCCAAGGCACAAGGAATCTAATCACCGAGTCCCTTAATTATTGATGTTCGAGAAGTCACAAGGTATCGTTCATAATTTAATATTAATAATCATCTAAAAACAATAAATTAATCATTCTATGTAGCTATTAAAATATTCCAATAACATTTTCACAAACTAAAGATACAAAAAATTCCTAATAACAATTTCAAAATTAAAAGCGAAATCAACATAATTTTTCTTCAAGTAAGTCTTGTGATTTGCTACCTAACCATATCATCATCATTGCTAAGGTTTTCATATCATCATCATTGCTAAGGTTTTCACCTTTAGAAAGCACTCTCCTTGTAACCTGGAATTTATACAAGTGTGCTATCATGTAAACTAACTTTTCCTTAATTAAACTCAATCCCTTCTCTTGATTTTATTAATATTTATTTAATGTGTGCAATGATTGTAAATTGGTTTAATTTGCTTTTTGATAACATTCAATTTCTCCTTTTTAATAAACCTTTCATTTAACTTTTTCAATAAGAAAAATAACTTATTTTAGTAAATATAAAAAGTTTTTTAACAAAATAAGAAAAATAACTTATTTTAATAAATATAAAAAGTCTTTTAACAAAATATTACAACTTGTACATGACTTTAAATCTCTTTTTCCACAAACTAAAAGGATTATAAGAATAAAAATAACTTATTTTAGTGAATATAAAAGGTCTTTTAACAAAATATTACAACTTTTACAGGACTTTAAATCCCTTTTTCCACAAACTTATGTCTTGATCACATTACATAATATTCCAGTATGCTGCCACCTATATTCTATAAAATCCAGCCACTATTTTACACATCGATATCAATTGTTTGACATATTCTTTAAACCTTTCATTTAACTTATCGAAATGACAAGCTTCCAATATTTTATAAAAAGAAATAACTATCTACAAGGCTAATTAAAATAATAAATGAGAAATTTATAATTGTAACCAAGGGAAGATCCCCTCCATTAATTAATTGTACGTTGGTTACTAAGCACACCTCCAGAAACATACGAGGCAACATACCTCCTCAATGCGAATGTCAGGAATATTTAAAACATAATTCAACTGTCGTAAATAAAGGAATGGATTAGATAACCTGGACCACCGTTATTTAACCACGCCTTGATTTTAGAAAAATAAACTGACAAAAATCATAAAGGGAACGTTGTTTTATCACACCAAACTCACGGAGGTACACGCCTAACCAGCAGGAGTGGGGCCGTGAATTCGATGAGGTGGGAGGTAATCTCGCCGGGAGACCACTGTCAAACGCAGAGGAAAAAGAGACCCTCTATACACTGTGGACGACTTTCAATTCGTCGGGGGAGAGAATCGCAGAGATGAAAATCACTGCATGAGAATCACATAGACGATTGTCAAATCGCTAGGGAATGAGAATCATAGAGACGACTGTCAAATCGCTGGGGAATGAGAGTCGCAGAGACGACTGTCAAATCGTTGGGGGATGAGAATCACAGACATGACTGTCAATTGGCTGGGGGACAACTGTCAAGCACCTAATCCTTGGAGAATCGAGACAGAAACGACCAAATATCACTACATAAAGGCTTACAGGGATCTAGAACTCCTTTAAAACAAGGACACTAATTGACCACGAGATTGAAAAAAAAATGCAGCCAGAAATATCCAGAATCAAAGGTTTCTCAATTTCGTCATGTCGGTTTTGTTTTCAAATACTTAATAAAAAAAAATCAAGAAAACCAGATGCTTTTAATGAAAAGGAATCAAGAGATACCAAGAAAAACAGATTCCCACCCTCTCCAGAATAAGGTGGAGGCCATGACTTGCTCCGATTAATGGGAAAACCGGATACGAATTGCAGAAGCAAGGGCAAGATAGAATCCTGATAAGAAAACTGAAGCACGTTCCTTACCGAAGGATTAAATAAAGAAATTACAAAAAAAACTAAACGCAGAGATAATAAACGAATGCTGAGACAGTGGTCAACAACGCAAAAGGAAATCGAATCCTGAAGTAAGGTTTATCCACTCAGAAATAAAAACGATTGCTGGGGCACAATGAAGCCTGGGATGAAGTATCATAACGCCCCTTTTTTTACAACAAATTCGTGGGGGGAAGATCAACTTTTGCTAAGCACAATCAAGGTTGAGAAGAAGTTAAATCGCAGAGAAATCAGAGGGCCATTTGCTTGCTGGGCGAATTACATGCAGAGTGAAGAGAAAAAAAATAAAACGCAGAGATAATATTTTGAAGTAAATAGAGGGCTGCACAAGGTTCTTGGCGCATTTAATCTGAGTGTAAATCAAATAAAATTTAAAAAGAGAACTCGGGGCTTCACACACTTTACGGTGCAATCAGGCAAAAATGCCTCGCCACCACTCAGGCGCGGAGAGTAAGAAAACCAAGGTGCAACGGTATACAAAAATCCAAGCCATAAGATCGAAATTATCCCAGGGCACAGAGATAGAAGGGATAACCAATCCGTCAAGATTAATCACATTTATCCACGGCGATCTTTCCCACCATAACATATATTCATCGATTTCAACAAACATGAATTTATACACAAATTCTAACTAAATTACAATTGAAAATTTAAGGCGTAGTGTAACCGTGGGCAAATGATCCGAATTCGTTGTCTTGCGCTTGCGCTTTGTCCAACTCCTACTTGCTAACCACTGAGATCTCAATGGTACCTCCCAACCAATGCTAGGGGTACTCTTCTTCCCCCTGAGCCCGCAAGCCGCAATTGGGCCACGCATACAAACCAGAGAAAGGTAGCTCCCAGCTCGCCTCTCAAGGTCGAGCTACCACTCTCTATCCGAGTTGGGTATCCCAACTTCCACAATAAAAATCAATCCAGAGTAAAATATGGCAACATAACCTTACGCATACCGGACGTGATCCATTCCCCTCCTCCGCCATTTTTTTTTGTAGAGTTTTCTTAGTGACTTGTTTCCAAACGCACATTATTATTTTTTTATTAATTTATTATTAGGAAAATTCTCCCCCGTACACTTGTCACCTGATCCCTTAGTTGCACCAGAAATTCATTTAATTAATTAATTTAAAATACCAATTTCCCTCACCCACCTAAAAGAGTTCCTAAAAACCCTCATCAATGTCCCTTTATTCCCTTACATTCCCTTAATGACCGACGCCTTTCTTAAAGCTTAGTTGAGTTCGAAATTAGAAAGTTCTCTAGACTAGATTCTCTTCTATGTTCCAAATTCCTTTTGTATTTAAGTTTCCCCTTTTTAGTCTAAGTTCTAAATTAGCAAGTTTTTTACTTAGCCAACAATTAATCTTTTAAATAATTTAATCCTCCATTGATTTTTAAATTTAATTTTCACCCCCATTTTCTTCATCCCCCCCTTTATTACTTGCTTACTTAATTTTTTGTTCTCAAGACCTACTTAGACCTAGACTTAACAAAAATTGTTTTTAAGGGAAATTTTATAATTATTAATCTTTACTCATGCAACATTCATTTTAAGTCTGACCAAGTTCTAAGGAGACATAGTTTTCTAGGTACTTAGGTTCATTGATTCACTAGTGATAAAAACCACGACGTGCCCTTCAAAATGCACTACGTGCTCCAAGGGTGCCACTCGCCTGCATTCATGTTTCATTTATGCGATGTGCCCTTCAAGACACACTATATGCTTCAAGGGTGCCACTCACCTTTTGACTGATTTTGGTAGACACCAAACCCTTGGAGTCAATACTCAGTCAGGTGACCTTATGGGAGACCAAGGGCCTATAAGGAATAAGGACCCTGCCTTATTGTGTGCCCCTTAGAATCATCACGAGCCACTGTCATATTCTGCCCTCACGACATCGTGGATCTCTCGAACTAGGTAATCGTTAACCTACAATTCGAGTCACGATGAGAGTGCTAGTAAGCTGTGGCAGCGCTGCTGCCACACCTCTCCCTCAATATCTCTGGTTGTCGTGTGTGACCCCTTTACTCCAAATGTGAGTCTCGTTAGCAAGCTATCATCAGCCTGTATCCATCAACGAAACATGTCAACGATCCAAAATCAACATCATAATATACAAGTCATATGTCACATATACAATAACAAAAATATTCAAACCATAAACAATCCACTCCCTAACTCGATCCGAAGTCCAAGGAGGTCCATCAATGCCATCGACATCCTCAATCGGTCCAGAGTCTTGTACACTCAGGAAAACTGGTCAATAGCACATGTTGATAGAAATATAATCAAACACATATCATCATATCTGCAACATCACCATAATTCCTAAGCGAAACAATCAATCATATAATGAACCGGATCACTTGCATGCAAGTGTCCTCAAAGAATAAGTCCAATCAGGTGTGCGAAAGAGCATAATGTTACATACACCCCCTCTTGTGTTAAACTTTGTCCCAAAGTTTCACATTATACAAGTGCAGGAATAAAATATCTCACAATGTCTAAATGTCTAGCTATCAAACACAAATGGAAACTGTTGACGCATATCATATGCGTCCTCCCGGGTAGCCGAGTGCGGACTATAATTTTMCCACTAGACCTTAACCTGATTGAATGTTCTATGATGTAGCTTTTGAATGTGATGGTCTAGAATGCGGATTGGCTCCACCGTGAGCGCACCCTCCTCTGATACTTGCAAAGAACTCATGCCAATCACATGCGTAGGATCACTAACGTACCGTCTCAAAACAAATATGTGAAAAACATCGTGCATATGCCTCAAAGAATTAGACAAGGCTATTCGATAGGCCATGGGACCCTTCCTTTCCACAACCTCGAAAGGTCCCACAAATCTAGGAGAGTTTTCCAAACTTGATCGAACTCTTGTGCGGTTTCACCCATAAGAAGACTCGATCACCAACTTCATAACTACGATCAACATGATGCGCATCAACATAACTCTTTTGCTGATCCCGTGCTTCCTTGATCCTTTGTCTTATTGTTTGCATTTAATCCTCCATTTCTTGGATCGCTTCTGGTCCTACCAGGACCCTATCCTCAAGCCCATCCCAACTCAAAGTCGTCCGACACAGTCGCACGTAAAGAAACTCGAATGGTGCCATATTAATGGTGCTTTGATAACTATTGTTGTATGAAAATTATATTAGTGGCAAGAACTCTTCCCAATGCTGTTGTTGGTCCATCACGTACATACGCAACATGTCCTCCAAGATTTGGTTCATTCTTTCTATCTTCCCGTCTGTCTCCAGGTGATATGCGGTACTAAAGTTAAGTTGGGTTCCCAAAGCCTCTTGGAAACTAGTCCAAAATCATCTCGTAAACACCGATCCTCGATGAGATATGATCCTCTTAGGCATGCCATGCAACCTCACAATATCGTTGATGAAAACTATAGCTATGTTAGGTGCCTGATACGTCGTAGGCACAACGATAAAATGAGCACTCTTCGTCAGAGTGTCAATTACCACAAAAATTGAGTCGTGCCTCCTTGCCGTCAATGAAAATCCAACAATGAAATCCATCGAAATGACCTCCCATTTGGATTCTAGAATCGCACATGGATGTAGTAATCCTACCGTATGTCTATGTTATTCCTTTACTTGCTGACACTCTAGACATCTTGCCACATAGTTGATTATGTTCGCCTTCATTCCTTTCTAGAAGAATAAGGGTTTAAGGTCTTCCCTCATCTCTGTGACTCCTGGATGAGCCATGTACACTGCTCTATGAGCTTCGTTTAAGATCACAATTCTCAACTCGTCGTTGGATGGTACGTAAATCCAATTATTATATCTCATTAATCCCTCTGTCCACAGTAAATCCCTCAAATTTTGGTACCATCATGGTCTTTTGTCCGATAAATTCCTTAACCTCTTTATACCAGTGATCGTCACGTTGTAAATTTAGAATCTTTTCACGTAGATTCATCTAAAGAGGCATCATTGAGAATATGCGTGGTCTCTGAATCAATGCATCAACCACTCCATTCACAGTTCCTTTTATGTAGGTAACCTCAAAATCGTACTCGCTAAGCAATTACGATCCACGCCATTGTCGCGTGTCCAAGTTCCTTTGCGTAAAAATGTGTTAACCACAATGGTCTGTTTTTAGTTCAAATTTTTGTCCAATAAGGTAGTGTCTCCACACTCTCAGGGAATACACAATGGCTAACAACTCCAAGTCGTGCATCGCATAGTTCTCCTCATGCCTTCTTAACTTTCTCGAGATGTAAGTGATCACTCGACTATCTTGCATTAAGACTCTTCCTAAGCCTTCCTTGGATGCATCAGTGCATACCAAGAAGTCCTCGTTCATATCAAGGACCTTAAGTATTGGTGTTGTCTTCAAAATCTCCTTGAGCCTTTGAAATGTTTTTGTGCATTTTTCGGTCCATACAAACTTCTTTGTTTTGCTTCTGCAATTCCGTAATCGGTTTTGCTATCTTCGAAAACCCCTTGAAGAACCGTCGATAATATCCCGCTAAACCCATGAAGCTACACACTTCTGGGACGTTTGTCGGCGCAGACCATTCCATAATAGCCTCAACCTTCGCAGGATCCACAACGATACCTTTGCCCGAGATGACATTCCCTAAATAATGAATTTTCGACCGATAAAACGATCATTTCGACAGTTTCCCAAACAGTTTTTTCTCTCGTAGACACTATACTACCAAGCACAAGAGTTCATCACGTTCTTCCATCATCCGAGAATATATCAAAATATCGTCAATTAATACTTGAATAAACTTGTCCAAGTATTTGCGGAACACCCTGTTCATCAAGTTCATAAATACCCCTGGGGCATTTGTCAATCCAAATGGTAAAACATTAAACTTGTAATGTCCAAAACTCATCTTAAACATGGTCTTAGGAATGTCTTCCTCCTTGATCCGTAACTGGTGATACCCTGATCTCAAGTCGATCTTCGAAAACACCGTCGCGCCCTTCATTTGATCAAACAAATCGTCTATTCTTGGAAATGGATATTGGTTCTTGATCGTTGCCTTGTTCAATTGACGGTAGTCAACGCAGAGTCTCCATGACCCATCCTTCTTTCGTATGAAAATAACAAGCACGCTCCATGGTGACACACTCGAACGTATAAGTCCTAGATCCAACAACTCCTTCAGTTTCATTTTCAACTCATGTAACTCCGGGGTCGACATCTGAGAAGGCATTCTTGCTATCGGCTCAGTTCCTGGTTTTAGGTCGATGGTAAATTCCAATTCTCTCTCATGCAACAACCCAGGTAACTCCTCTGGGAATACATCCACAAAATCTCGTACTACTGGAAGGTTTTCTAATCCTCCCGTCATGCCCTTTTCATTTAACAGAAGGATCTCATATAGCTTGCATCCCTTGCACATGCTCTTCCGAAGCTGTAGTGAAGAGATGAACCTTAGAGAAACTCCCTGGTTCCTTCCTACAATCACACATATCTGTCCCTTATCATTTACCAAGCTTAATCGTTTCTTCTTACAATTGAGTATTGCCTCATGCGATTCCATCCAGTCCATACCAATCACAATGTCATAAGATCCTAAGATCATGACGTACATGTTGGACTTCGTGACAAAATCTCCCAGGATAAGGCTACGACCCATAACCTTTCTTCCAACCTTTTGTTTGGCTCCCGAAGCCATTTCTACATAGCTAAACTCGTCCTGATCGACATCCTTTACTTTAATTATTTTTAGCGCCACACTAGAAATAAAGCTCTCTGTAGCACCTGGATCTATCAAAATACTAAGGACCTGATCAACGATGGTACCTGATGTATCGAGCACAATAGGCTGGTGCTCAGCCTGATGGTTATTCACCACTGCATGAATCCGATGGGCCTTGCCCAAATCTCCTACGGTAGTTGGTCTGACTGATCCAGATGCTTTGGTCCTCTCAACTGGGCAGTCACGCTGGTAATGTGGCTCTCCACATGTCCAACACCCAGTCTTCGATCTAGTACTCCTGGTCCCCGAAGTAGAAGTGGACGACCCACCGACTTGAAACCCTAGTCTATTCTACTGAATAGGCCTAAACTGCTTCTGCTGCGGTCGACGCTGCTGCTGCTGGTGATGTGGTCCTCTGTAGGGAGTCCGCTGCCGAGGCACCGGTCTCCATGGAGTAGTAAAAGTGGATCTTCTCGGAGTGCCTTGATACCCTGGTGGATGTCTAGCTGGTGTTTGATGCTACTGCACACCGGATATCGCTTGTCCCGCTCGTCTCGCTGGAGTCCTGCTCTGACCCCCGCTAATGAGATCCTCGTCAGCTACGAGGGCTTTTTGGACGACATCGTTCAACGTTTGAGGCATTAAAATCCTCACTTTCACACGAATGATGACATTAAGGCCAAACACAAACTTGTTGACCTTAAGCTTCATGGTATTCAGGTGCAGATCATATCGAAGAAGCTCCATGAAATGAGCCTCGTACTCGGGCATCGTACGTCTGCCCTGTCACAACACATTAAACTCATTGAGTTGGCTCTCAATGAATTCCTCAGACAGATACCTCTCTCGGAACCGCTCCTTGAACAATTCCCATGACACGTCTTCAATGACCATGTTCAGTTGCGGCAGGAATGTCTTCCACCATAGAAGAGCACTCCCCTTCAACTGGAAGGCCTCCATGCGGACCTTCATGTTGGAGCTATAGTCGCGAAGTGAAAATCACATCACCATATTCTCCAACCATGCCTCGGTGGTTGCGTCGTCCGTGGCACCCAAGAACTCGGGAAACTTGACCTTCTCGAGTTCTCGTGAATGCTACCAATATTGGCTAGGGTGCGCGGTGGACCCTCAGGGGGTGCCGACACCCTGGCCTCATCTCTATCCAAACAACTAGTTTGGGCCTCTGACATCCTCTGAATGGACCTCATCAATCCAACCACATCTCCCACAACTATATGTTAATGTCCAACAACTTGTTCTTCTCCTTGGGGATTAGACCCCTCGAGCGTGGATGCTACTGGAGGCGTCACGCCTCCTCCCCTAGCACCCCGTTATCTACCTCCACAATGTCCTCTAACTATGAGTACCTGCACGAATACAAATCAATTTAATTAGCGAAATTTTATAATCAAGCGTCTATTCAGTGGAAGTTGTGATGATCCCAAGTCTCGGGTCAAACCGACTCTAATATCATATGTAACAACCCCTGACCGTTACGACACAAAACGACATACACCAGGTAACATTTAAAAAAAATAAATTAGGACAATAACGTCAACAATAAAGTCATAGCGACATATAAAGATAAAACACATAGTGTATTAGCACATCAAGAAGCTTGAAGCAATTTACAACATTCACTCAGCTAAAGAATATAAACGACTACACTAAATAACATCATCAACGATCATCAAGGCACAAAAAGCGTCTAATAACCAACACATGTAACATAAACTTCCATGGTGAGCGAGAAATGAATATCCACAATCACGTGTTACAATACTTTTTATAGCGCAAGAAGTAATAACCAACGACTAATCATTATTTTGACCTTTCAATGCACACAAACAGAGAAATATAAACATTAAACAATACTTCACATGTTACCTTACACTTCCTAGCGCGCAAGGGATAACTGAGTTAAAATATAGTATTCATAATTAACTAAATAACTAAATAATTGAACATCTAAAACTATCATCCCATACATTCCTTTTTATGCGCGCAAGATTTTAACTGAATCCAAGTGAACATGAGTTCACATCATCCATTGCACAAGAGTACCAAAGCCCCTTTGTTCCAAGGCCCAAGGAATCTAATCATTGAATCCCTTAATTATTGGTGTCCGAGAAGTCGCAAGGTATCGTTTATAATTTAATATTAATAATCATCTAAAAACATTAAATTAATCATTCTATGTAGCTATTAAAATATTCCAATAACATTTTCACAAGCTAAAGATATAAAAAGTTCCTAATAACAATTTCAAAATTAAAAGCAAAATCAACAGAATTTTTCTTCAAATAAGTCTTGTGATTCTGCTACCTAACCATATCATCATCATTGCTAAGGTTTTCACCTTTAGAAAGTACTCTCCTTGTAACCTAGAATTTATACAAGTGTGCCATCATGTAAACTAACTTTTCCTTAATTAAGCTCAATCCCTTCTCTTGATTTTCTTAATATTTATTTAATGTGTGCTATGATTGTAAACTGGTTTAATTTGCTTTTTGATAACATTCAATATCTTTCTTCTTTTAATAAACCTTTCATTTAACTTTTTCAATAAGAAAAATAACTTATTTTATTTTTCAATAAGAAAAATAACTTATTTTAATGAATATAAAAGGTCTTTTAACAAAATCTTACAACTTGTACAGAACTTTAAATCCCTTTTTCCACAAACTAAAAGGATCATATGTCCTGATCACATTACATAATATTTTAGTATGCTGCCACCTATATTCTATAAAATCCAGTCATTGTTTTACATATCGATATCAAACGTTTTACATATTCTTTAAACCTTTCATTTAACTTATCGAAATGACAACCTTCCAATATTTTATAAAAAGAAATAGCTATCTACAAGGCTAATTAAAATAATAAATGAGAAATTTATCGTTGTAACCAAGGGAAAATCCCCTCCATTAATTAATTGTACGTTGGTTACTCAGCACACCTCTAGAAACATACGAGGCAACATACCTCCTCAATGCGAAGATTTAAAACATAATTCAACTGTCGTAAATAAAGGAACGAATTAACGATAACCTGGACCACCGTTCTTTAACCACGCCTTGATTTTAGAAAAATAAATTGACAAAAATCATAAAGGGAACGTTGTTTTATCACACCAAACTCGCGGAGGTCAAGCACCTAATCTTTGGAGGATCGAGACAGAAACGACCAAATATTAGTGCATAAAGGCTTACAGAGATCTAGAACTCCTTTAAAACAAGGACACTAATTGACCACAGGATTCATAACAAAATCCAGCCAGAAATATTTAGGATCAAAGGTTTCTCAATCTCGTCATGTCAGTTTCGTTTTGAAATACTTAATAAAAAAAGTCAAGAAAACCAGATTCTTTTAACGGAAAGGAATCAAGAGATACCAAGAAAAATGGATTCCCACCCTCTCCAGAATAAGGTGAAGGCTACGACTTGCTCCGAATAATGGGAAAACCAGATATGAATTGCATAAGCAAGGGCAAGATAGACTCCTGATAAGAAAACTGAAGCGTCTTCCTTACAGAAGGATTAAATAAAGAAATTAATAAAAAAACTAAACGCAGAGATAATAAACGAATGCTGAGGCAGTGGTCAACAATGCAAAAGGAAATCGAATGCTGAAGCAATGTTTATCAACTCAGAAATAAAACGATTGCTGGGGCACAATCAAGCCTGGGATGAAGTAACATAACGCCCCTTTTTTTTATAGCAAATTCATGGAGGGAATATCAACGTTCGTTGAGCACAATCAAGGGTGAGAATAAATTAAATCACAGAGAAATCAGAGGGCCATTCGCTTGCTAGGAGAATTACATGCAGAGTGAAGAGAAAAAAAATAAAATGCAGAGATAATATTTCGAAGTAAACAAAGCGCTGCGCAAGGTTCTTGATGCATTTAATTTGAGTGTAAATCAAATAAAATTTAAAAAGAGAACTCAGGGCTTCACACACTTTACGACGCAATCAGGAAAAAACGTCTGGCCATGACTCAGGCACGGAGAGTAAGAAAACCAAGGTGCAACGATATACAAAAATCCAAGGCGCAAGATCGAAATTAACCCAGGGTGCAGAGATAGAAGGGAGAACCAATCCGTCAATATTAATCACAGCTATCCACATCGGCGATCTTTCCCACCTTAACATATATTCATCGATTTCAATAAACATGAATTTATATACAAATTCTAACTAAATTACCACTGAAAATTTAAGGCGTATCGTAACCATAGGCGAATGATGCGAATTCGTTGTCCCGCGCTTGCACTTTGTCCAAATTCTGCTTGTTAACTACTGAGACCTCACTGGTTCCTCCCAACCAATGCTAGGGGTACTCTTCTTCCCCTGAGCCCCTCGAGCCGCAAAGGGGCCACACACACAAACCAAATAAAGCTAGCTCCCATCTCACCTCGCAAGGTCGAGCTACCACTCTCTTTCCGAGCTGGGTATCCCAACTCCCACAAGAAAAATCAGTCAAGAGTAAAATCCGGCAGCATAACCTTACGCATACCAGACGTGATCCATTCCCCTCCTCCGCCATTTCTTTTATAGAGTTTTATTAATAAATTGTACCAAACACACATTAAATTCTTTTTATAAATTTATTATTAGGAAAATTCTCCCCCGTACATTTGTCACCCGATCCCTTAGTTGCACCAGAAATTCATTTAATTAATTAATTTAAAATGCCGATTTCCCTCACCCACCGAAAATCATTCCTAAAAATGCTCCTTGATGTCCCTTTATTCCCTTACATTCCCTTAATGACTGACGCATTTCTTAAAGCTTAGTTGAGTTCGAAATTAGAAAGTTCTCTAGACTAGATTCCCTTCTATGTTCCACATTCCATTTGTATTTAAGTTTCCCCTTTTTGGTCTAAGTTCTAAATTAACAAGTTTTGTATTTAGCCAACAATTAATATTTTAAATAATTTAATCCTCCATTAATTTTCACCCCCATTTTCCTTTATTACTTGCTTAATTAAATTTTGGTTCTCAAGACCTACTTAGACCTAAGCTTTAAGTTCAACTTGGCTTAGAAAAACTTGTTTTTAAGGGAAATTTTATAATTATTAATCTTTACTCATGCAACATTCATTTTAAGGTTGACCAAGTCCTAAGGAGACATAATTTTCTAGGTACTTAGGTTCATTGACTCACTAGTGTTAAAAACCGTGACGTTCCCTTCAAGACGCACTATGTGCTCCAAGGGTGCCACTCGCCTGCATTCATGTCTCATTTACGCGACGTGCCCTTCAAGACGCACTACGTGCTTCGAGGTGCCACTCGCCTTTTGAGTGATTTTGGTAGATGTCAAACCCTTGGAGTCAATACTTCGTTAGGTGACCTTGTAAGAGACCAAGGGCCTCTAAGGAATAAGGACCCTGCCTTATTGCGCACCCCTTATAATCATCGTGAGTGATTGTCACAGTTTTCCCTCACGACATCGTGGATATTTCAAACTAGGTAATTGTTAACCTACAATTTGAGCCACAACGAGAGTGCTAGTAGGCTGTGACAGGGCTGCTGCCACACCTCTCCCTCAATATCTCTGGTTGTCGTACGTGACCCCTTTACTCCAAATGTGAGTCTGGTTAGCAAGCTATCGTTATCCTGCATCAATCAACGAAACATGTCAGCAATCCAAAATCAACATCATAATATACAAGTCATATGTCACATATGCAATAACAAAAATACTCAAACCGTAAACAATCCACTCCCTGAATCGATCCGGAGTCCAAGGAGGTCCATCGATGCCATCAACATCCTCAATCGGTCCAGAGTCCTGCACACTCAGGAAAACCAATCAATAGAACTTGTCGATACAGATATAATTAAATACATATCATCATATACACAACATCATCATAATCCATAAGTGAAACAATTAATCATATAATGAACCGGATCACTTGCACGCAAGTGTCCTCAAAGAATAAGTCCAATCAGGTGTGCGCAAGAGCGGGATGTTACATACACCCCCGCTTGTTTTAAAATTCATTCTGAAGTTTCATAGTATATAAGTGCAGGAATAAAGTATCTCACGATGTCTAAATGTCTAACTATCAAACAAAAATGGAAACTACTGACACATATCATATGCGTCCTCCCAGGTAGCCGAGTGCAGACTATAATTGTCCCACTGGAACATGACTTGATCGACTGTTCGACGCCATAGCTATCGAATGCGACGATCTAGAATGTGGATTGGCTCCGCCGTGAGCGCATCCTTGTCTGATACCTGGAAGGAACTCATGTCAATCACATGCATATGATCATTAACATAATGTCTCAAAACAAATACATGAAAAACATCATGCATATGCCTCAAAGAATCAGGCAAGGCTAGTCGATAGGCCATGGACCCCTTCCTTTCCACAACCTCAAAAGGTCCCACGAACCTAGGAGAGAGTTTAGAACCCTTTCCAAACTTGTTATAACTCTTGTGCAGTTTCACCCACAAGAAGACTCGATTGCCAACTTCATAACTATGGTCGACACAATGCGCATCGACATAACTCTTCTACCGATTCTGCGCTTCCTTCATCCCTTGTCTTATTGTTTGCATTTGATCGTCCATTTCTTTTATCGCTTCTAGTCCTAGCAGGACCCTATCCTCAATCCAATCCCAACTCAAAGGCATCCGACACGGTCGCCCGTAAAGAAACTCGAATGACGCCATCTTAATGGTGCTTTGATAACTGTTGTATGCAAATTCTACTAGTGGAAGGAAATCTTCCCAATAATTTTGTTGGTCCATGACGTACATACACAACATGTCCTCCTAGATTTGGTTCCTTCTTTCTGTCTTCTCGTTTGTCTCCGGGTGATATGCGGTACTAAAGTTAAGTTGGGTTCCTAAGGCCTCTTGGAAACTAGTCCAAACTTGTCCCATAAACACCGATCCTTGATCAGATATGATCCTCTTAGGCATGCCATGCAACCTCACAATATCGCTGATGAAAAATCTAATTATGTCAGGTGCCTGATATGTCGTACACACAGGGATAAAATGAGCACTCTTCGTCAGAGTGTCAATTACCACAAAAATCGAGTAGTGCCTCCTTGCTGTCAACGACAATCCAACAATGAAATCCATCGAAATGACCTCCCATTTGGATTCTGGAATAACATGTGGCTGTAGTAATCCTGTCGGATGTCTATGTTCAATGTTCACTTGCTGACATTCTAGACATCCTTCCACGTAGTTGACTATGTCCGCCTTCATTCCTTTCCAGTAGAATAAGGGTTTAAGGTCTTCCCTCATCTTCCTGACTTCTGGATTAGCCATGTACACTGCTCTATGAGCTTCATTTAAGATCAAAATTCTCAACTCGTCATTGGGCGGTACATAAATCCGATTATTATATCTCATTAATCCGTCATTGTCCACAGAAAATCCCTCAAATTTTGGTACCATCATGGTGTTTTGTCCGATAAATTCTTTAACCTCTTTATACCGGTCATCGTCGCGCTGTAAAGTTAGAATCTTTTCATGTAGATTCGTCTGAAGAGGCATCATCGAGAATATGCGTGGTCTTCGACTCAACGCATCAATCACTCTGTTCACAGTTCCTTTTATGTAGGTAATCTCAAAATCCTACTCTTTAAGCAATTCCGACCAACGCCTTTGTCGCGCGTTCAAGTTGCTTTGCGTAAAAATGTGTTGTAAACCACAGTGGTCCATTTTTAGTTTGAATTTTCATTCAATAAGGTAGTGTCTCCACACTCTTAGGACATACACAATGGCTAACAACTCCAAGTCGTGTGTCACATAGTTCTCTTCATACCTTCTTAACTTTCTCGAGATGTAAGTGATCACTCGATCGTCTTGCATCAAGTCTCCGCCTAAGCCTTCCTTGGATGCATCAATGCATACCAAGAAGTCCTCGTCCATATCAAGGACCTTTACTATCGGTGCTATCGTCAACAAATCCTTGAGCCTTCGAAATGCTTTTGCGCATTTCTCGGTCCATACAAACTTCTTGTTTTTCTTCTGCAATTTCGTAATCGGATTTGCTATCTTTGAAAAACTCTCGACGATCCGTCGATAATATCCTGCTAAACCCATGAAGCTACGCACTTCTGGGGCGTTTGTTGGTGCATGCCATTCCATAATAGCCTCAACCTTTGTGGGATCCACAATGATACCTTCGTCGAAGATGACATGCCCTAAATAATGAATCTTTGATTGATAAAACAAGCATTTCGACAGTTTCCCAAACAATTTGTTCTCTCGTAGACACTGTAGTACCAAGCACAAGTGTTCGTCATGTTCTTCCATCGTCCGATAATATATCAAAATATCGTCAATGAATACTTGAACAAACTTCTCCAAGTATTCACAGAACACCTCGTTCATCAAGCTTATAAATACCCCTAGGGCGTTTGTCAGTCCAAATGGTAAAAGAATAAACTCGTAATGTCCAAACCTTGTCTTAAACGCGGTCCTAGAAATGTCTTCCTCCTTGGTCCATAACTGGTGATACCCTGATCTCAAGTCGATCTTTGAAAACATTTTCGCGCCCTTCATATGATCAAACATATCGTCTATTCTTGGCAATGGATACTAGTTCTTGATTGTTTCCTTGTTCAATTGACAATAGTCAATGTAGAGTCTCCATGACCCATCCTTCTCATGTATGAAAGTAACAGTCACACCCCACTTGTTATGAAAATAAGATAGATCATCATGCAATACTTGTTATAGATATCCTACAATTCCCTAGGCAATGTCACAACACCCAAGGCACATATCACAAATCCTGATGCATACCACTACACCCAAGGAAAGTCATAACTTTCAATGCAAGTGTCACAATGCCCTAGGAAACATAACAACTCCCAAGGAAAACATCACAACTCCCAAGGCAAATGGATCCTGGAAATTTGCAATGCGTATGTGCCATGAAGCCAACAAATGAGAGAAGTGGAGTACTCCTCAAAGATCACGATCAAGTGCCAAAACCATGCCAAATTAACCTCAAAACCCTAGGGCACTCCAAAATCAAGTAGTGTGCATGAAATCCAAGGTGAGCACTTTATGAGAGAAATTGTCTATTTCATCATATAATATCAATGTAATGACTAAGTCTCCATACAAATGTGCAAGTACCATGATTCCAAGATAACTCATGTGATGCAAGGTGGCATGCATTATCATCAAATAAGGTGATCCATGAAGAAAAGACATCCAAAACATGAAGGGAACCAATAGATGTGCCACCCATCAATATCAAAGCATTAAATATCATGTCACCACTATCCATATGAGCATCAAGCGCAACCATGAAGAGAGAACTAGGTATCAAGACATTCCATCACGTAAAACCCTAAATCAATGTGTAGCATCCCATGCATCACCATGATGAAGTAAGATGATCCATGCACCATATCAAGCAAAAATAAGTGTATATCTTATGTCCATCAACATCCTTGTATGCCATCCTGGAAATCCTGTCTTGTGATAAAAAACACAAGTTTATCTCTCATGCAATATGAGGGGTAACACTATGCAAATGCAAAAGCTCCTTGGAGTGTGGCTCTCTTCAACTATGTCGGGTTGAGTATAAATTTAGGCAAAATATGATAAATGGAATTATATACTTTCTTTTCACATAGACTAAATTTATAAACCTCATCATCTTAACCATACAACAATCCATTAACTTCAATTACTCAAAAAAATATTGAGACGTGCCATTGTTATTGACAATACCTCTTCAGTAATTGTATATGAAGTAAAAAGGTTGCCAATAGTCTCCCCACTCTCATTTTATAGGACACATCAAGAACCATGACAACCCCCCATAGTAAAATTATAAAACAATATGCTATTGTTGAGAAGGTAGATGAAGCAAATTGTACACTATGAATTCTTTGGGAGCCATAGTCTCTCCTAATTTCTATTGTACCTAAATTTGAGCTCCATTATTAGAACTAGTAGTAATAATTAATTATTCACAATCTTATGAATATAGCACAAATCATAAACATAGAATCAAATGAAAAACACATATAAACATTCGGCGTTGTTCATTGGCATGTTGCTGGGGACAACATGGAGCAGTGGTTATGCCTAATGACCTAGGTGCAAATCTTGACATGCATTCTCCTCCTGCAAGTGGGATTTATAGATGTGTCTATTGCTTGATGATGCAACCTTAAAGAATATTATTGTATTGATGTTAGCAAGGTACCGACGACCCCATTCCTCAATAGAGTGTGGGAGGGTGGGATGTGATTATTTTCTAGGAAAAATATAAACATTGGTGTGAATAACTATGCATCAACAACTCCAAATTTGTATTGATAAATTATACAATAGGAAATATGAACAACATGGAGCTTGAACAACTAAGAAATCAAAGTAACTTCCATTACAATGTCATAAGAAGTTTATATAGCCTAGTTGAGGACATATATGGTGATTTATCTAATATTTATTTATATTCTATAATTACAATAGTTTACATAACTTTGGGAAGATGAGGAGGAAAAATAATTGAAAACAATCCATCATTATGATCCAAATTGTATTCATCTATTGAGATTTCCAACCATGACACACTGCTTTGTACATTTATCTATTATGTCATCTATGATGAAGATATCACATGAGGATACATGAAAAAATATTAAACAAAGTTACCGACTTAACAAGAGCCGTGACCTCAAAACGAGAATTTTGGCCCAAAAAACCCATATTTTTGCATAAAAAACATGAAAATCAACCCCCAAATCAAAAAGTGGTGGTACCTGTAGCACTGCTTTTTCAAATGGGGTCAAAATTACAACATTTTTCAAGTATGGCCTTCAAAACTCATACAATAGCTCATAAAAACCTTAAAATTAACACCTAAATAAAAAAAATGAGGCTAACTAAACCATTTTTTTTTCTAAACGTTAAAATTATGGATCATTACGACCTAATTTAAACCATGGTTTTGACAATAGATCCCTATGCAAAAAAAAAAAAAACCCAAAATTGGATAAAAAATGGTCACTTTAAAATTTATTCACTAACTTTTGTTTTCTTAAATTTACATTGAAAAATAAATAAATAAAAGAGAAAATCTTCACATTTTTTTTAAATGAACAAAAAAAACACTTTAAAGAAATAGGCGTTGGCTAAACATTCTACTTTTTGGGTTTTTGGGTCGGAATCCGACGATGTAAATCTGGACAAAATCACTATTTTTTGTTGTTTAAATTGTATTTCTGAATGTATAAATGGATTCAACATGCTGAAAAATCCCCAGGGCACTCTAAATGAAAAAAATAACCTAAAAAACCAAAAGGTTGAAGGTTTAGACTAGGCTAAAAAAATATATTCAAAACCCAAATTAAAAAAAAAAATGGAAAAAAAAACACTAAAATAATATGAAAAAATTTAAAATTTCCCAGAAAAACAACCATTTAAAAAAAAAATAGAAAAAACCTTGAAACTAAAAAACAAATATAGAAAAAAAAATGGGCTTAAATAAAAAAAAAATTTTTTTTTTAAATAAAAACATATTAAAAATACTTAAGTTAAAAATTTAAAAACTATAATAAAAAACAAAAATGAAAAGAAATATATTTTAAATACCATTTATAATTATAAAAACTATTTATAATCAAAATCAAACCAAATTTTCCTCGGATGGGGTGCCAATGCGGGACAAATGTCACCAGGAGAGGGTGCGAAGCGGCCAACATGGTGATGGCCATGTGACAGGAGCGTGTCACACCCTCCTGCCACCCTCTTGCATTTAAGCCAAGCTGGCGCAGGCCTAGGCACCATTATTCTCAGTGCGCTTGGCCTAAGCTCGCTGTCTTCTCGATGGCTCAGAGCCATGAATTCGAATTTACCCTGCTCGTGCGTGTTTGCCTCCTTCAGCATTCTCGACACCATGACTTTTACCAGATGCATTTGCAGAGGTTCTCTTCCAAGGCCGAGACCTCCTGCAACATGCACTCCCACCAACTACACCTTCACTACCTATGCTTCCTTCTGGCGCTTGCATTTCCCCTCCATGTCCCAGGCATGCCGACACAAAGGGGGAAATCCAAGCGCGAGTCGGCCTAGCAGCCAAGCCGACCGCACGTGATTCTCCGACCCCCGCCTGCACCATCCCGTAACTCGTCACCTGCTTCACCTTCCTCGCCGTCTTCTCAGTCGTAGTCGGGAAAAAGCCTTAACGACCTCCCATCCCTCTCCTCGCCCTCCACAAGCCGACTGTAATGGTTTGCCATCTCTGGAAATTCCCTGGGTTTTAACCCGGGGCCCTCATATGATTTGGCCTCCACCTCGCTGCTGCTTCCTGCAGTTCCGCCCAACTCACCAACGAGCGCACCAGTCCAGCCAGAGATCTCAACCAGCCAACCTTACTTGGGAGCGCAACCAGAATTCCTTGGACCTCAAAATGGGCCTCACTCTTTTTTAGACTCAGTACCTAGCTCACAATTGCAGGACAACCTTGCAATTCCGCAGGGTTCGGTCTTTGAATTGCGGCAAGGGCTGGACGACCTTCAGTTCCGGATGGAACTCCTGGAAGGGAAGACTTCAACGCTCCTGCAACTGCTCTCAACTTTGCAGGGGGCTTGTTACTCAACACCAGGAGCAGGCGATGCCATAGGGGATGGAAATGGAGACGACTCAGGGGTTGGAGGAGCAGATGCCACAGGGGTTGGGGATGAAGATGACACAGGCGTTGCCATGCACGAGCCCATGGAGGAGGGGGGGACAATTGTTGAAGAGGAAGGGGTTGGAGGTGACGTCGACATTGGAGCTGCAATGCACGAGGCCATGGAGGAGGGAGGTACACAAGACGAAGATGAATGGGTTGGAGGCGATGTCGACACAGGCGCTGCCATGCACGAGCCCATGGAGGAGGGAGGGACAATTGTCGAAGAGGAAGCAACACTAGCCGCGGACCCAACGACCAATGCCACCTCCCTATACATGTGGCCCTGCTACAATCCCACCACATGACCGACACAGGTGTCTTCATGCCAGTTTAGCCAAGTGTTTTAATTTCCTTCTACCTCATAGGCCCTATGATCATATTTTGTATGTTGTTTTTATTCAGTCTTCCTCAAGAGACTGTAATTTTTCTGTTTAAGTTTATGTCATTTTCAGACTGGTAGCTTAAGACAATTGGCTTTACTCTAACCGGCTGGCTGAACTGGTTTCCCTTCGGGACAGTTTCGTTTTTACAGTCTGGAACTCTTGATGGTACTGTAACTCCTGTTTTTTGAAGGCATTTTATACAACTCTTATTTACAAAAAAAAATAAAAAATAAAACTAAATTTAACTAAAATTCAAAACACAAATTAAATAAAAAAATAAAAAAC
>JASDQU010103559.1:129292-153697 GCA_032191745.1 Picea mariana | reverse complement strand
AAAAATTGGAAAAAATTAAAATCAAGAAGGTTTTTCCAGTAAATTTAAAGAGTCAAGGAGTTCATATGGATCTCCCAGTGACTCAGAAAATAGAACCCAGGAAATCAAAGCAAGAAAGCAAGACAAACTAATAAAACAATATGTTCCCCATTTGAGTCGCCAATTTTGTTGTGGAACTTATCGGTAAATGTGGACATAAGCTGATCTCCCTAGCTTCACTACGAAACTAGAACAAAACAAGACAATACACTAGACTTTTCTTAGATTTCAATTATCAAATGATAAATGGATCTAGAACATACCTTTTAAATATCAAAGATCCAATTTTGCCAATGTAATCCAAGCTTCATCACGAGGCTTATGGATAAATATCTGCAAAAGAACACAAGGCAACGAAGAAAAGAATAACATAGCCTACTTGATATGAAACTATGTATGTGATCAAGGAATCATACAATATGGACAAATAAGATTCATATAGGAAAGAAAAGTGCATCTGTATTAAATAATAGAAATATATATTACAACCAAAACCTTGATGTGGTAAGGTCCCTTCCAACAGTCCCTTGCTTCCCACACACTTCTGATCCACGGATTCTGTGACTATAGATCTGAAATTCACTCACAATCTATCTTGACAAAGCAAAGCTCAAAACCACCCTAACCAAGCTAACAATCTCAAGCCAAATTTCCAATCTAGCTTTATCCATGAGAGATCCTCTCCTTTTATATGCTGAAGAGGATAAGGTGAGGAGGTGATCTAGGTGGATATCGGTGGCCACCCACCTTTTCCAAATGGCTCAAAATAGTCTTCTGGCAGATTTGGCAATTTACTATTTTTAGCAGGTTTTAACTTCCGGGGCCATTTTGAGGGTCCAAATGAAGGTTTTTCGAGATCGAGCTTCTCAATGATAGTCAAAATCATGATTGAGCCCCCAAAATGAATCTCCTTGATGATACCTTTCCAACGAGCTATCACACGCCTAAAACGAAGATCGTATGCAAAAGTTACGACCCCGGGAAGTTGATGTACTCACTTACCCAAATGGGGCCCACATGACTTTTGGCGCTTCATCTCCTAGGGTTAGGTTTTTGGATGTCTAGGGTTTTTTTCATTCCTTCTTATTGTAAAAATCCCTTCAGAGCTTCATTGTAATCATCTTCTTGCGAATGCGAGTAGCCGTCACATCTCTTCTCAGAGATAAGCTGCCACCATTCTAGTGAGTCTTTCACTCTGTATTTTTACAGTCTCTATACATTTCTTTCATTAATAGAAATCGTGTATTACTATATATCTATGTTTATGGTTGCATCTCTGATACAAATATGTTATATTATTGAATATCTGCGATATCTTTGTGCATTTCTTTATTATATCTCTGATCTCATTTCGTGCCGAAAATAATCCAGATCAGTGGTATCAGAGCAGGCTGCTCTTGATCATTTTTTCAGTGCATGTCCCCGACGAGGTCCAAGTATAGCAAGTTGGGTCTTGAGCTTGTATCTCTTGAAGACAATTTCTCTCACACACCCAAGAAACCCTCAATGGTGGAAGAAAAGAAAAACAATTGAGCAGACGATCCTATCAGTTGGTTGCTTGAGCAAGCTCTCACATGACAGAGGGACGAAATGATGGAGAATTTTTCCCACATCCTTCAATGCCTCCTGATAGCATCAGACACATATTCATCAAGCAACCACTTTGGAGGCACCTCACCTTTAAAGGTACATGTTAATTTTGATATTCTCGTATTTGAAGGTCAAATAGATGCAGATGCCCTAGATAAATGGTTAAATCTGCTAGAAGGTTATTTCTCTGTTCATAATTTTTTCGACAAGGAAAATATCACCTTCGTACTCCTTAAGGCTCTCCCCCATGTCAAACATTGGTGGGAAACTTACTGGGAGCAGAGTTCCACAGAGGATTCTAGAATATATGGGTCCGAGCCCACTTGGGATTTTTTTTGTGGATGCGGTAAAGGAACAGTACTACCCTATTGGCAACTATGAGGACCCGTACATGAGATGGACCACACTGCAGCAAGAGAGGGGCCAAGAAGTCCCAGAGTTCACCAATACCTTCCATACCTTGCAGACCAAGATGGGTATCAAAGACTCTAAATGACATTTGGTTCTGAAATACCATGGGGCTCTACACAGATACATCCAAACTGAAATAGATTTTCTGGACATCTCATCACTTGGTGCTACTTATCGATATGCTGTTAAAATTGAGAATAAATTTAGGCACCAGAAAAAATGGGAGTTCGGGTTTGCAAATCCGCAACAACCAAAGTATGACAAAGACAACCCTAACAAACAGTCTCTCAAAAACTAGTCCAAGCCATATGAAAATAAGGGTCACGGGAAGCCAAAGAGGGACACTGGAAAATGGTGCGATTTTAACAAAATCCCCTGGCACAACACCAATGAATGTCGCTCAAAACAATCATTGGTCGCCGAGATCAAAGACAAGGAGCCAAACCCTGATTCAGAATCTGATTTTGAAACTAATGGAAAAAGACAGATCATTGACGCAGACCCCACTGCTATTGTCGCGACCGTAGCAATTCAACCAGAAGAGCCAACAGATCCTGAAGAGGGGGAGCGCCTTTTTCATTCACATATGTGGGTGAAGGGGACCTCACTGCATTTTATTTTTGATAGAGGAAGCCAGCAAAACCTCATCTCAACAGAGGTCGTCAAACAGTTGGGATTGTCGACAACACCACACCCGCAGCCATACAACATCGGGTGGCTTCGGCAAGGATGAGATCTCCATGTCAGCCAACAATGTCGATTGTCATATGGAATCCAACCCTTCAAGGATGAGGTATTATGTGATGTTGCCCCACTGGATGTCTATGATGTTCTCTTGGGCCAACAATATATGTGGAGATGCCATGTTGTTTATGAGTCTCGACCCTATAGTGTCATTGTTACTTTGGGGGGTCATATCTACAGAATACCAGAGGTAGTTCCGACTACTGTTCCACCTAAAAAGTGCCACAAGGTAGTATCTCATACTGCAAAATTCATCTTCTTTGCAATCTGTTCAAAAGGGGAACAAAATGACACTGCAACCACTACAGGCTTGCCCAAAACACCTTCTATAAAACAGAAGCATGTCGACAAGGCTGCAACAAAGTGTGAAGATTCCTTCTGCACATCGTCCTCTCATGTATCTTGACTTGTTGAACAGCCTCAACTTCAACAGGTTCATGACAGATTTCCACAAACTGAGCAACGCGACGTCTCCAGCAAGACAAGCAGCTCACCAAGATGTAGATTCAACAAACGCTTTTCCCTCCTCCTCGAGAACTCAATGCAATGGAGACCATTGCTTCCTAAGGAGTGAGGATTGATCTAGGTGGATATCGGTGGCCACCCACCTTTTCCGAATGGCTCAAAACAGTTTTCTGGCAATTTTGACAATTTACTATTTTTAGCAAGTTTTAACTTCCGGGGCCATTTTGAGGGTCCAAATGAATTTTTTTCAAGATAGAGGTTCTCAATGATAGCTAAAGGCATGATTGAGCCCCCAAAATGAATCTCCTCTAAGATACCTTTCCAATGAGCTATCACACGCCTAAAATGGAGATCGTATGCAAAAGTTACGACCCCGGGAAGTTGATGTACTCACTTACCCAAACGGGGCCCACATGACTTTTGGCCCTTCATCTCCTAGGGTTAAGTTTTTGGATGTCTAGGGTTTTTTTCATTCCTTCTTATTGTAAAAATTCCTTCAAAGCCTCATTGTAAGCATCTTCTTGCGAATTCGAGTAGTCATCACATCTCTTCTTAGAGATAAGCTGCCACCATTCTAGCGAGTCTTTCACTCTATATTTTTACAGTCTCTGTACATTTCTTTCATTAATAGAAATCGTGTATTACTGTATATCTGTGTTTATGGTTGCATCTCTGATAAAATCTGTTATATTATTGAATATCTGTGATATCTCTGTGCATTTCTTTATTATATCTCTGACCTCATTTCATGCCGAAAATAATCCGGATCAGAAGGTTAGGATGATCCCACTAAATCAGAAAAGTGAGTAAGATTCAAACCGATCAGAGGCCACCTCACCATAGAATATTATCCTTCTAGAATCATCGAGAAGATTCTCATTTTTCCCACGTATGAAAATCATCGCACCCTAAGTATAGTGCAGCCTGCAGAGACATCGCAACCTAGCTTTAGAGAATGGGGCGACGATTAGACTTCGTCGCACCCTATATATAGTGTAGTCTGCGACGACCTTCCTTAATAGGGTTTTTACAAAGGAAAATACAACTTTTTCTCTCAGGCAAATTTCTTCTCCCTTCTTTCTTCAAGGATTTGGGCCACTGATACTTCTAAAGACAAAGGATAGGTTTACATCATTAACGGTCATAGGGATGACGAAAATAATGTGTAAGATCCAGAAGTTAATACCAACCATCAATTTGGAGAGGACATGTGGAGAAATATCTCGTAGTCCAGGGACTAGCACTTCGGCTCAGCGGGGTTATCTCCTCTGCCTTTCTTTTTTTTGAAAGATTTAAAGAGATTTGCGCGGGCTATCGTTAAGACAATTGCTTATATACGTGTGCTAAGTTTTTCTCATCTCGCATATATACATGTGTTGAGAGTGGATATCATGCGTACAAACAGAACACAATTTTTCCTTAGGGAACACACCCTCTAAACAAATAAATACACAAGAAATTATTAATTGAAATGATGGGAGAGATCATTTGTACTTTCTTGGTTTGGGTTTGAAGACTTTTCATTCACCATAACTCCTTGAATTCACGTTTTAAGGAAGAGGGCTTTGTGTATTTTTGGTTATTTTCCAATTTGTAATGGTTAAAATGAGTTGTCTACCCCTATTTATAGACTTTTTTGGCTCTTTTTTCCCTAGTTTGGTTCTCTTTTTCCCTATTCTTGGCTTGGTGGTTGCTTGGATTTTTTTTGGGCAATCTTTGGGTTGTTCTTATGAAAATTTTATTTTGGTTTGGTGTTTTTATCAGATGGGATACACTCGCATCATCCCGTGGTGATGTTGTATTTTTCGACACTTGAATATAGGTTAGGTTCTCATCACCTTGCATCTTTCATTTTGTTGACTTTTTCTTCTTCTCCATAAGATTGATCCCACCTATTATCACATATAGTTGTCAAGGGAAACAAGTTGTCCAAGTTCATAGCCTACACAAGAAGCATCAAAGCACAACATTCAGAGTAGTCCTTGAAGGCCCGGAGTGGTCGAATTCCCAAAGCGCTTGAAGTCCCAAACATCTGAAGCCCAAAGGCCCGGAGTATTTCTCATCCTTCTGATTTAGAGGGACGCATGGTGCCAGATACGAGAAGTCGTGGTTTCACGAATCAGAGGTTTTAGCATGGAGCATGACACAATTTTGTGAAGTGTGAAATCACGAAGCGCCAAGGAATTGGGCCCATGATCATATGGAAAGCGGGGCCATAAAAAAAGGTAAGTGCCTATTAAGTGGCCGACGACTGGGGTATTTCGAGGAAGCAATCATGGATGCCAAATTCAAAGCAATACCGACCATCGATCTGAATAAGGCCGCTTTACAATTTCGGGCATCGAGATATTTGGAATTAAGTGAAGTGGAGACTCTCGAAAGACAAAATCACGAAGATCCTTTGGATATGAGCCCCAGGTCATGGATCGAGGTCACATGTAGGATGGAGAAATGGAGAGGGGCTATGACAAAGGCTGAAAGTACCCATATTGGCCACAAAAGAATATTTTCTTGGCTTCGAGACGTCGGGATTGACTCGAAAAATTCATATGGCACCACCTGGAAACATTCATGAGTGTTAGGCCCTATCCTGATCCCAATGAAGGTAGTTATTGAATATTTGGGGTGATAGTTGAGACCTTGGCTCACCCCATAAATGGAAATCATTGTAGAGCGCATCTATGAAGGCACGTTGATGATCTGAAGCTTCCTTATGGGAAACTTTTCCTCTAAAGCACATAGATGTGCTTAGCTTGTGTCTAACATGATAAAACCTACACAATCTGACAGAGAAGGCACCGACTGAAGGCTTTGAAGGCAGTGGTCTGATCATACTCCTAGTGGTTGCAGCATTGTTGGGTATTTATAGACAGTTTTGATATTTTGTTAACATCGAATGGTTGAGCTAGGCTCCTGTTTATTGTAATATTTTTATGAAGAACACTAGTTCTCTAGTTATGTATTTGTTTTTTGAGACATCTTGGTGAACGTAAGTCAGCTTTCTTGCTCCATATTATTTTTCTCTGATACTGAGAGAGTTCATGAATGACTGATTCACATGAATTTTTGTAATTGTATTATGATGAATGTTTGATTATAGTGTTGTTATAATGTCTTTCAGTTTCTTTGAGATTTGAATTCAAGAGGATCTTGTGTTTAATTTTTTGCTCCTTAGGCTGTTGGAAGATCTGATGTCCACGATAGACTTCTACACTCTCCTCACCAAAGTATTCCCTCTATTCACCCTTACTCCAACATACTAACTGAAGTTGATTCCAGACCTCAATTTCTTGCGCATGCTAGTCCAGATTTCTGAGTTAGAACATTATTATCATTGAATCTTCTCCATTTTACCTGTTAAAACTCATTTACATTTACTGTATAAATTGATGGGTACTGGGCTTACCTTCTATGCAATATGAGGGTGACTTCTAGTGCTAACATTTATGGCACCATTGTTGGGGAATGAATTGAAGAATTTTCCCTGGGATAGAACGACAACGAGCTTATGATTCTGAAGGTGCATCAGACATGAGAGCCATTGAAGATTGCAACTTGCACCTGGCAACTCCACTAGGGAGGATCCTGTTGACAAAAATATGACCATATCGAAGGGGAAGACCAAGTATCAGTTTATGATCTTTATTCATGAAATCTTATTCTTGTTTATCAACTCATTTCTCTCTTTCCCTTCACATACAAAGAGGATTATCCTCTGCTTTGTCTATTCATATGATAATAGGCATTCCTTTATTTATCCATCCTTGAAAGAAGAAAACATGCCCTCTTCTTGTGTTGTATATACCGATATTGTGTCTTCACCTCTGCTTATTCATAAAAGTAAGATCTATTTTGCATCTCCTCTTGAAATTGATCACCCTTGTAGCCCTGAGGAGGTTGAAAATAATTCACAGTATTCTCAAATCTAGTTACCCTCCATTATTCCTGTTAAGCCTTTCCATCAACTCATTAATCCTCATGATCAATCCATTTCTTTTCAAATTAAAATCATAAATAAGTTGTTTAAACCTTTAAGGCTGCCACATGGCCTTCATCCTTATCCTCGTTATTCCTTTGAGTATCTTCCTCGATTTTCTGGAGAGGATCATATTACAACTGAGAGACATTTGGAGGCCTTTGAAAGCTTTGTCAATCAGTTTGAGATTGTTCATGATGATGTTTCAATGAGGATGTTCTCACAATCCCTATCTGGAGACGTTGTTGTGGTTTAGATGTTTGGAAGATGATTCTACTGGCTCTTGGACCGAGCTATGCCATGAAATTTTAAAGTGTTGGGGTGAGAATAAGTCCCTTGATAAATATTGGTTTGAGTTTAATGCCTTGAGGAGAGGGGAAGAGGAATCCTTGGTTGTCTTCAAAATGAGGTTTCACAGTGTTTATCATAGTATGCCTATGGAGATCAGACCCACAAAGACTGCTGCCATGGTGTACTATGTCATGGCTCAACATCCAGAGTTGGTCCTTATCCTCAGAGAGAGGAAATCTTCATCATTAAGACACATTTTTGAAGATGTTGAAGAAGTCGAAGAGAACATCAGGGCTAGCAAGGGGGTTCATATGAAAGCATATCTTGAAAAATTGCATGTGCCTAAGGAAGAAGACTGTCAACATGTTTAAGATTTTGAGCAAGAAGATAGTGATTATGAATCATAGATGAAACAACAAAAAGGAAAAGAGATTGCAACCGATGGTGATCAAGAGTTGTTTTCGAAGGAGCAGGGAGGTTTTTTATTTGCAAGAAGAGAAGCATTTACAAAGGAACATATTGGTCTTCTAAAGCGGCTAGGATTCTATCACACAATTCATGATCCTATGGCTATATACATGGAATTGTATGTTTCAGATTTTGAGGATTTCCAAGAGCATACCACAGAGCCTTTTCCTTTATACATTGAGGAAAAAAATTGTGTTGAAATCTACCATTTTGTGCCTGCAGAAGACAAAGAGCCGAGATTTCCCATGGTTCCTGTTTATGATGATGATGATTCTGATCCTTAGGAGAATCGTGAAGAAGAAGAGGGAGAGACAAATGTGGAGTTCATATTATAGCTAGATCTTGCAAATGAGAAACCATCACATGGGATCAATCATCCTGCATCAGTCGTTCGCTCATTCGTGCTTGCCAGAGACGTTCAGCCATGTGTGAGCAACTGTAAGACAAAGCATTTTTTTTGTCACCAACCTAGTGGGTTTTGTCATTTTATCTATGAACCTGTAAGGGAGTACATGGAGTTGCATTTCATTTATGTCTTGGAGCCACTTATCTTTATCCTGACTTCAGCACTGGGAGGAGAGATAAAAAGCGTAATCATTTTGTTGTCATAGTTGCATTGTTTTTATTTGATCAGTGACAGAGTAAAAAAGTTTGTAGCTAGGGAGTTTCTTGAATGGATATGGTGGAAGTTTGATTTCACCTAGCACTTTGTAAAAATCAATTAGTCTAGGAATGTATATAAATAAGCTCCTCTTGGAGCCCATGTATTTTTCTTTCGTTTTTAGGATAGTGTGCTTGTCGGCCTTTAATCCTCAACAATATGTTTTTTTAGCATGACTCCATAGCCCAATGCATAAGGTGACTGGAATTTCTTGTTCTTGGAAGCTCACAGGGAGCATGCCATCCCTTGTGGAGCCAAATGTTATCTATAGTTGTCAAGGGAAGAAGGTTGTCCAAGTTCGAGGCCTGCACAAGAAGCGTCAAAGAGCAATGTTCAGAGTAGTCCCAGAAGGCCCAAAGTGGCCGAAGTCCCGAAGTGACCGAAGTCCCAAACACCCGAAGCTCGATGGCCCAGAGTAAGTATTAGTCGTCCAATTTAGAGGGACTAGTGGCACTAGATCCGAGAAGTCGTGGTTTCATGAATCAAAGTTTTTAGCATGGAGCACGATGTAAGTTTGCGAAGTGAGAAATCATGAAGCACCCAAGAATTGGGCCTATGATCATATGGAATGAGGATCCATAAAGAAGGGTAAGCGCCTATTAAGCGTCTGACTACTGGGGTTTTTCGAGGAAGCAATCGTGGTCGTCAAATTCAAAGAAAGATCGATCGTCGATATGAATAAGGCCGCTTCACAATTCCGGGCATCGAGATATTTGGAATCAAGTGAAGTGGAGACTCCTGAAAGACAAAATCCTGATGTGCCTTTGGATATGAGCCCCAGGTCATGGCGCAAGGTTGCATGCAGGATGGATTGATAGAGAGGGGTTGCACCAAAGGCCAAAAGCACCCGTATTGGTCACAAAAGAAGATTTTCTTGGCCTCGAGACATTGGGATTGACTCGAAAAATTTGTATGGCACCACCTAGAAACATTCATGAGTATCATGCCCTTTCCTAATCCCAATGAAGGTAGTTATTGAAGATTGGGGGTGATAGTTGAGACCTTTTCTCACCCCATAAATAGAAAGCGTTGCAGAGTACAACCATTAAGGCACGTTGACGATCTGAAGCTTCCTTATGGGCAATTTTTCCTGTAAATAACATAACTATGCATGGCTCACGTCTGACATGAGAAAACCTGCATAATCTGATAGAGCAGGCGCCGACTAAAGGATTTGAAGGTAGTGGTCCGATCACACTCCTGGTGGTTTCAACATTGCTGGGTATTTATAAACAATTTTGATATTTTGTTAACGTTGAATGGTTGAGCTAGGCTCGTGACTATTGTAATATTTTTATGAAGAACACTAGTTCTCTGGTTATGTATTTGTTTTTTGAGACATCTTGGTTAATCTAAGTCATATTTCTTTCTCCATATTGTTCTCCTTTGATACTGAGAGAATTCATGAATGAATTACTCAATAGGGATGATTTTAAAGATGGAAATTTATTTTTAAATGTAGAAACCTTGGTGAATCTTACTAATCCTACATATGCCAACTATAAATGTTTGGTGATATTTTTGTAAAAATATTCAAATTTCTAAGGATTTTGTATAGTTTTTGTAAAATTTTGGCGATTTTTAAGGTAAAATAATTTTATCCTATAGAATTTGGGAGAATAATTTTTAAAAAAGCGAATCTCATTTTTGGAAAAAGCATGGAAAATTAGCCCATGAGCGAAATTTAGCCCCTAAAATCATCCATGTTACTCACATGAATTGTTGTAACTGTATTATGATGAATGTTTGATTACAATGCTCTTATAATGTCTTTCAGTTTCTTTGAGATTTGAATTCAAGAGGATATTATGTTTAAATTTTTCCTCCTTAGGCTACTGGAAGACCTGATGTCCACGACATACCTCTACACTCTCCTCACTAAAGTATTCCCTTACTCCAACTTACTGACTGAAGTTGAATACAGACCTCAATTTCTTGTGCATGCTAGTCTAGATTTCTGAGTTAGAATGTTATTAACATCGAGTCTTCTCCATTTGACCTCTTAAAACTCATTTACATTTACTGTATAAAATAATGGGTACTGGGCTTACCTTCTATGCAATCTGATGGAGAATTTTAGTGCTAACACCACCGAAGTGCGACATTATTATAACCCTAAAATTCCCTACTCATGTGTACATGGCATTGGCCTTCTTACTTTCATAATTTGCCAAATCACTGTTGGGGAACTCTATTTTAAAAACCAATTTTTAGACCATGTCGCTCTCTATTGCACTACTACCCACATACATACACTTGCTACATGCTAGAAAGCCCGCGTACATACTCTTGGTGCACACTAAACAACCCGCGTATACCTCCAAAAGTTGCAAAAATTAAAAAGTTGTAAGGAATTCGGTGGAATTTGCAGGCTATTGGAGGTTTCCCAACCAATTCACCTGCTATAGCTTGTCCCCCAACCAGATAACCATATTTTTGGAATATAAAAGGAGGTCTTTGGGTCTCATTCCACAACCAAGAATTATAACGGTGAAACTCTACCCAATTTCCCTTCCTTTCCTTGCCCAAGAATTTGCATCCTTTTGTGAGTTATTACTTCAACATTCCCTCTCCAACCCATTTTCTTCCATACAATCCATTCCCTTCCCTTGAGGTGATCAATAGATTGTGAGAAGTGGATTATTGAAGGTGCACTTGGAGCATTGTTAAGAAGATCCCGAACCAGGTTCATAGAGCATCGGCCTGCACGGATTGTAAGCTTCAATATTTGATTAATGAATAAAATAATCTCTTATCCCCGTCCCAAATGATGATGTTTTATGTCTTTTCTTTGATTTATACATAACAATTGATATATAACACTAATTTATGAATAGAAATAACATGCTTGTAGCCTTGTTTTCCTAGTCTTGGATGCAGGTCATCTTTGGGAGGAGACTTGTAGCCTTTGGAGCTACAAAGATTGAGGAGATCATCACCAAACGTTGGATAAAAGGTATGGTGATTGATCTTCTCTTCCACTGCTTTCTTTTCATCTATTTTGGTATGTTTGGAGTAGTGTAGAAACTAGATTGACTTTTAGGGAGTCATTTTCTTTGTCTATACTTTAAACCCTGGTATAGTTATAGGGGTATTTTCCCGCTAGAAGACACATAAATTTCTATGTTGCTTTAGAAGTGTCATAATTAGGTGGTATAGTTATAGAGGGAGTCTCTCTAGGGTTTTTAGGGAGTTTTGTTTTGGGTTGTTGATTGTCTTCTTGTTTTCCTTTTGAGTTTCAGTCAAGCTTACTGAGTCTTTTAATGGTTTTTGATCACCTGGAAGGGGCATACCATCTTTCCCTACCTTGTTAGTCTTCCTTGTCTTTTTATTTCTGAAAAGTGTCAGAGGTGTAAATGCCTTGTTTTGGGTTAGCCCATGTACATACACGCTCTGCACATTAGACAATCCATGTACAGATGCAGGCTACTGATGTAAACAACCCACGTCTCTATGTCTTGAAAGTGTTTTTTAACAAAGAGATAATTTGTCTCTTTCCTGATGAAGTTCAGACTTCTCATGACTTTCTTGAACCAGTCAGAGTCTCTATCTTTGGCCATATCTTGGGTTGAAGTTTCGGTTAACTTGTTCCTTAGTTTTCTTTTGATTTCCCTAAGAGGTTTAGAGCGAACTGTCAACTTTGAGATCCTCCTTTTGGTTTCTTGGTTGAATCCCTACGATCCGCAATTGGATTAGGGTATTTATCAATCTTGTTTTTAGTTTTCACTTTGTTCCTGTTTTTTTATTTGAAAAACGATTTTTTTTTTTTTTTACTTCAGTGTTTCTTGTTAAAGAGGTTCGAAAAATAAATAAATAAATTTATTTTCTTGCATTTAGTTTGGTAAAGTAGTCAAGGTTGTTAGTTACAAAATAAAAAGAGTCTTCATTTCAAAGTTCTTTTTGATTTCCTGAAATACAAGTAGTTTTTCTTAGTGAAATGAAAGAAAGTTTTAGGATTTCTTCATTTACAAGATCTTGAAATATTGATTAGAAAAGTTGAATTTTACAAAGAGTTTTTACAATTTTTGCTTTAATTTCAAAGTATCTTTTGCTTTCAAATTCTTTAAATTTCACTTCCTTATTCATCTCTTCATAACACCATTAGTTTCACTACCACACCCTTTGCATAAACCAAGCCTTAAAATTAACGCTTAACTTAAAATATATTAGACTTCCTGTTTGTAGGGTTCACCGACTAGTTTAGGGTTTTAGGGCCTTGAATTAGGTGTGAAGAGGAAACTCTTCAAGGCCACTTTAAAACAAACATTGGATTCTGAGATTGGGAGTATTTTAAGTCCATCATCGTAAGATTTAGTTGGGACCCCCCTCTAACATAGGGGATAAACAAAAGGCTACATGAGGAAAGGAAGAGGAGATAACCCCTCCAAAGCTGGACTAAACGTAGTGGGGATTGTATATTGATGGTCTTTCTCATGAAAAATATCGATCGCATTTACCTACAAAGCTTCATGGACCTTGAATCCATTTGAAATCCTCAGTTGTCTTCCATACCAATTGTTTTCGACACCCTTGAAGGTATTTGGACTTATTATCCTTCTCATTACGATCTCCCTAAATGTAAACTGTACCTTCCTGGTGACTGACTGCAAGCTGGCAACCTAGTTGCCCATATTTTACCGACTTACACAGGTTATTGTGGGGGTATACCACGGTACCTAGGGTAGAATTAGAATCACACTTCGTAGAGCATACTCAAAGGGTACTTCCGTGTTCGAGTTTCACTTACAGCGGTAACTTTCTCTAGTGTTGATTAGCGTAACCATCCTTCCCACTAGTTAGTCGACTTCTTGATTTATCTTTAGTAAAAAAATTATTGTGTTCTTTGTGTTCTACGATAGTCAAGCCTTACTGTGTTGTTTGATCATTTCACATAGTGGAATATCAACAACTCCATCGGTCGCGAAGGCTTCAGGGCCTGTCGCCTGTTAATTTGGAGCCACCTCCACCATCGTTGAGGTGAAGACTTGATCAAGAAGAATCGTTCGAAGCGACCAAGCCACATGAAACTATGTTCGAGATTTCTTTGAGAGGAGACTTTCTAGATCTGGAGGAATCCATCATTTTTTATCTTGATACTGAAGGTTTCAACCCAAAAAATCCTCTGATTACCGACTTGTCAGCACCGATTTTGATTTAGATTGTCCCTCCTGAGGTGAAATATTCTAAGCACCAGCTAGTGCTATGGTTGAAAATGGAAGCAAATGTTGCTACTTCATCCAGGAGTCCTCGTACTACCATTACAACTGTTAGAAAAATAGGATCGTGGAGCAATAAAATAAAACAAATGTGGAAATAAAACACAAAAGATACACAATACAATAGAGACACAGATATACGTGGTTCACCCAGTGTGGGCTACATCCACTAGAGAAATTGCCAAGTCATTCCTTTATTATTATCCAGTAAATGAAGGGATACAACCTACAACAAACTCGTTGTAACATCCTCTTCATTCTCTCACAATATCCTATCTCAGAATACAATATTATCTATGATACACAACCGCAATACATTTCCCTCATAAGAGAGGGTTTCCTTCTAGGGAAAAAAGACCCTATCATAACTTCTACCATTAGATTTTTGACCTTATAATGAACGGTCCAAATTTACAATGAAATTACAATATACTTTTACAAGGCAATTTTTCCTTCCGGGGCCCACTTTCCCTCGGACCCCATAGAGGGGGTAACCCCCCTCTGCACTCACCCTTGTCGAAGAGTGTACATTCTTCTAGGGTGTAAAGTATTCATGGGATATAAACACAGCTAAAAGTAAGGACCTCTAAATCAGGAAGATAATCATGCTCCACAACCAACAATAACTACTACTAGAGGGGGCATCCTATCTCCTCCCCAACCTTCACCAGTCAAGACCTCAACTGTCTCGACTCCCACGACTTCGGGTAGTGGTTCGATACCTTTAATGACTTCAACCACTATTCTGTTTACTTAGATGTGATGAGTGATCCCTTCTCATATGGGATGTTCGATTTTGATACGAACTCGACCCTTAATTATTCTACCTTACATACCATGGGTCTGGGGGTAGGGAGCTCAAACGCTCCCTTGCATGGGTCAATCACAGGCACTGCTATCCCTTTTAATGCCATTCCTTACAGTGGGGGTCATAAACCTCCTCCGTCCCCTTCGCTTGGTGATTCTTTTCAGCAGCCAATCGAGCCTAACTCTAATTATAACTTGTTTGGTGGAGGAAGTTTAGAACCTTCCTCTTACACAACGCTGGTGGGATCTATGTCATTCTCTTTTTTTGGTGTAACAATTTTTCTTTGGCCTCTTTCTCGACTGGGGGAAACCCCAACTTTGGTCAATAGAAATTGGTGCAAGGTACCATTCCTTCACAAGGAGCGATGACTCGAGTATACTCCATACAGGGTCTTTGGAATCCTTGGCAAGGCTTGTTTGCCTCGTATGGAATGTCAGTTAGGGGTAACCTCTTCCATACTCAATGGAACCCCGAGACATGCTCTGTACCCATACCCGTCAGATCAGCTGGGGGCATCCCCTTCCAAGGTCCTTGGAACACAATGAGGGAGAAATCCCTACACATGTTATGTAGTCCAATTTCAGGATTTAGCCAATGACGCCTCAACAGACGCAATTTCCTTTTAGTGGTCAAGGCCATGGTTCCTACCAAAACCCTAGCCAACAGTCCAAATTTTCTTGGCAACTTGGTGCTAGTCAAAATCCATGGCCCTCTTTTCCTATAAATAATTCACAACTGAAACTACCCTTTCTAGAAACTCTACATTTTCCAGACTTTTGGATATTACTGAATGACCCAATCTGTCATGATCCGCATTGGCCCCTAATGCCGACCAAGTTGCCTTTGGATATTTTGAAATTTGAGGGCAAGCATGGGGAAGATCCAAGTGATCATGTGACTACCTTTCATTTGTGGTGCTCGTCAAACTCACTGAAAGATGACTCTGTTCAGTTGCGCCTTTTTCAAAGCATTCTTATAGGAGGTAATGCGAAGTGGTATATTGAGCTCGATGGCTCAAGGTAATATTACTTTAACGACTTGGAGATGGTCTTCTTGAACCATTTCCAGTTATCTATGAGATACAATGTCAACACCAAACTGTTGTCCAACTTTGAGAAAACCAAGGACGACCACATCTCTGATCATATATGAGAATGGATACAAAGAAAGAGATTGATTAAGGTCAAGGTCCCTCCTGATTTTTTGCTTGAGTGGTTCTTGAAGTCTTTGGTTCCCTGTATATCCAAGGACATAGCGACTTCTGGGGTATTTTCAGAAGATGAGGTTATTATGAGATCCCAACATCTAGAACTGATATACTCTCAGTCTCGTATGCTCTATGAGATCTTGCCAGATGCACCATGATCTACTCTCGATAAGGCCAAACAAAAGTCTGGGCCCCATGCTGATGGCATTGTGGGATCAACACAAAGTAAGTCCATGGATCTATTATCAAATCAGTTGCAAAAATTTTCAATACAACAGATTGTGGCCAGCCAGACCCCTAGTTTGGTTGTCCTCCCTACCCAGACGTTAGATGTACACATTGTGTAGTCGACCAATCCCAAGGCTAACTAGAAGACTGAGGGAAATAAGAAACATCGAAATAATAGGGGTAAAGGGGATAAAAAGGCTTCCAATAATGCTGGTGGGGGAAAAACAGAAAAGAAGAAGTCAAATTATCCCTGTAATCTCTGCACAGAAGACCACCCGACTCACCTATGCCCTTGGCTTGCAGAATCATAGAATCTATTAGCACAACAAAAACTTGTTGCATTGATGAAACCTTTTCCACAAGGGAAAAATATGGCTCAGGCTTCTGCATCTAAAATTTTGGCAGGGGGAAGTCAGGGACCCCCTACGCCTACCAATAATAACCTGACCAAAAACATTTACATGATAAAATCCGATGCTCATTTATTGACCATGACTCGCGAATATGGAATGTTGGAATCTATAGATAAGGGAAAGGAGGCCACTAACCCATCAACTCCTCTCCAAATTCAGAAGGCGGTGGGCGAAACAATGACTCACATCCCTAAAGGTGCATTTAAGAAGGCTTCCCATAATCCAAATGTGAGGGTCGCTCATAAATCCTTCGTTGTCAAGGATTTGGCACAGACCCCTTGCACGATGTTTTCTATGGAGGTTCTCTATAGTTTCCCCTCACAGAGAAAATATTTGTTGTCTGCCTTGGGAGCAACAAAGACTAGTAACCCAGGAGGGATCATTTTTTATCCAACCGACTTAAAACCTCGTCTTCCTCACCATGTTGACTTTCAGATAATAGTGGCCTACACCATGATATATTTTATGCAGAATTTTTTTTCGTACGATGGTTGATGAGGGTGCCTTGACTTGTGTGATTTCGTTGGCATGTTGGAAGGCCATTGGCCAGCCTGAGTTCTCTCCGTTGCCTACATTTCTTATGTATTTTGATGGTCGATTGTTTATACCACATAGAATAATTCCTTCCTTTCCCACCCTGTTAGGGGGTAAAACTATGTGTGTCAAAGTTGAAGTGGTCGATGTGCCTCTCGACTACAATATTTTCTTAGGATAGAGCTAGATGTATGCGATGCATGCGGTGGTTGCCACAGTTTTTCGGGTCTTGTGTTTTCCGCACAAGGGTCGAATAGTGACATCGACCAGTTGTCCTTTTCTCATTCCAACCCTTCATCAACAACTTCCATGGTCTCGATGATTTATAACCCACAACCTAGCACTTTCTACTTAGGTGTTGGCTTGTTTTCGTCATTGATGGGAACTTTTGATTATCCATTGCCTTCCAATGATGTAAAGCTTATATCGATTGTTACCAACTAGCCGAGGGTTGCAATCCTTCAAGTGTCATCTTTTAGAAAGAGATACTTTCATGACCCGTGAACTTTACCTTCCCCATCAACTTCGATTGAAGGGATAGGGCACCTTGGCATGGCCATGCCCTTATCTGCGACCGAGATTGCATACACCATTGTCCAACAAGCCTCAGCCTACTGAGATCCGACTCCCTCATAGGAGTTAGATCTAGTTCTCAAGCCTATTTGGGCTTAGGATTATCTTGCCACTCAAGATCCTTTAGAATTGGTCTTTCCCTTTGGTGAGGTGATTCTCGAGGCAATGATTGGTCCCAATAGACCTTGGGATGATCTACATCATAGATATTATTTTCTTCCTAAGCATAGGAGAGTGGAGGTGGGAGAGTTTGTTTTGACCATGAATAGAGATAGCCCTTGTCCTATCAATCCTATGGCTACACATGGAGTTTATAACAAGGGTGACATGGCATGAATTGCTACAATGATTCCAATTGATATCTCCAAAACCCATGGCATCATGGAGAATGTTTTCATCGGAGCAGATTTCTCCCTCGAATATATTTGAACTTACATTGAGCTATTCAAGGAATTCCACGATTTTTTTTCCTGTTCTTAGGAGGAGATGCCAAGAATCGACCCACGAATTGTCGAACATGAAATCATGACTTATCCTGATGCCGAACTAGTCTGACAGAAGCGTCGTCCAATCAATCCCTAAAAAGCGGTAGCAATCAAGGCAGAAGTAGAGAAACTTCTCAAAGCCTATTTTATCTACCCCATACAATTGACATAATGGGTGCAAAACCTAGTTTTGGTCAACAAGAAACATGGCATGATTCACATTTGTATGGATTTCCGTGATTTGAACAAGGCATGCCCGAAAGACAATTTTCCAACCCCGTTTATTGATCAGATTGTCGATGAATGTGTAGGCTGTGAAGTCTTTTCATTCATGGAAGTTTTTTCAGGATACAATCAAATTCAAATCAAATGCGAGGACCAACATAAAATGACTTTTATTTGTCCTTGTGGTACCTTCATGTATTGAAAGATTCCTTTTGTCTTGAAGAATGATGGAGCTACCTTTCGACGGGTCATGTCGTTCACTTTTCACGACCTCAAACATATAGTCGAGGCGTACCTTGATGATATAGCATCACATTCTCGCAAGATATCTAATCATCCTACCCATCTAGGACTAATCTTTGAGCAATGTCGCTACTATTTGATTCCCTTGAATCCTAAAAAGTGTAGTTTTTGTGTGACATTGGGTTGTCTTTTAGGTTTCATTGTATCGAAAATAGGGATCATGATCGATCCTCTCAAGGTTGAGGTGATAGTTCAATTGCATCCCTCATGTACAATATCCCAACTTCAGAGCTTACAGGGGAAAGTGAATTTTCTTCGGCGTTTTGTTGCTAATTATGTCGAGATCACTAAATGGTTCATGAGTCTTTTGAAAAAAGGGGTCCCATTATATTGGGATGAAGTTGCTCAACACTCTAGTTGATTATGAAGAAAATTATTTAGTGGACCCTAGAAATGGGCTCTACCTTAAGAAGTACTCCTCTTAGGTTGGTCACCTGGGTGGCTTCTGTTGGACAACTGAGAGGGGGGGGGCGGGTGAATCGGTTGTTACCGTGCTTAAACAATTATGCCTATTTAAAACTCATTACAGACCTCTCAATGATTATCACAGTAATGAAGGGAAGTAAGCAATATACCATTCAACATCATTCATACATATGAGATATGCAGAGATAGATATTTCCTGAGGAAACCCATAAAGGGTAAAAACTGTTAGAAAAACAGGACCGCAGAGCAATAAAATAAAACAAATGCAGAAACAAAACACAGAAGACACAATACAAGAGAGACACAGATTTACGTGGTTCACCAAGCGTGGGCTACGTCCACCAGAGAAATTGCTAGGTCCTTCCTTTATTATTGTCCAGCAAATGCAGGGATACAACCTACAGCAAAACCCGCTGTAACTTCCTCTTCTTTCTCTCACAGTCTCCTCTCTCAGAATAAAATATTCACCCTCGTACATAGCCGCAATACATTTCCCTCATAAAAGAGGGTTGCCTTCTAGGGCAAAAAACCCTAACATAATCTCTACCGTTAGATTTGCGACCTTATAATGAACGGTCCAAATTTACAATGAAATTACAATATACTTTTACAAGGCAATTTTTGCTTCGGGGGCTTCGCCCCCAAACCCCCATCAGGGAACGCTGCCCCCGAACCCCCGCTGGGGTCCCGCTTGCCCCCAGACCCCCCAACCGGGGGGATGGACCCCCCGGACCCCGCAGAGGGGGTACCCCTCCTCTGCACTCCCCCGCGTGGAAGAGTGTACATACTTCTGGGGTGTAAAAACTTCATGGGCTATAGAAACGGCTGAAAGAAAAAGGACCTCTGCATCAGGAATATAATCAAGCTCCACAACCAACAAAAACCTCTTCTTCTTTATATGATAAGTAATCTTTACATTCTTTACATTATCATACATATGAGCACCAAATCATAAATGAGGCTGCAACCTCTATTTTGCAAGATGCTACTTGCTGAGAGCACCAACTCTATGGTTTCTCTAGCACCAACTAGAAGGAAGCACCAACTCCCTGGTTTCTCTAGCACCAACTAGAAGGAAGCACCAACTCCCGTTTCTCTAGCACCAACTAGAAGGAAGCACCAACTCCCTAGTTTCTATAGCACCAAGTAGAGGGAAGATCCAACTCCACAATTGTTCCAGCACCAACTGGATGGAAGCACCAACTTCCAATCATACAGGCACCAACATGTAAAACAGAGAACAACAGTTCTCCCTTGCACCTCCCTACCACCCTGGTTTCTCTAGCTGCAACCAGATGGAAGCTACAACTCCCTATGTTCAAGCACCCACTTGAACCTCTGAGGACAAACAGTCCTCCATATCACCTCCCTACCACCCTGAAATATAAGTTTGCTATCTATAAATTTATCACAGTGATACAATATTTATCATTGGCTTACCAAGCTTATCACTGTTTTTCTATGCTACTATGTTCTCCTATATTAGTGGCTCTCTGTTTGCATCTTCTTACAATTTCTGATCTTCTGTTTTTCTCTATAGGAGCACCACAACCTTTCTTCACTGTCTCGCTGTCTTGTTGCACACATCCTTGCGCTTTTTGTGCCTCTTTCCTTTTATGCTTTGTGTGCCATCTCCCTTATATGCACCATTCCTCTTCTGTGCATTTTAGCTGCTGCAATCTGCCTCCTTCTACATGCCTAAATTCCTCACAATAGAAACAACATCATCTCTTCTCTGCACAGTGTAATTATCGCTTCTGTGCACCTTGTGCATGCAATGTGTGCAATGCCTCTGCATACTCACACCACACTAATCTCCTCCACATCTCGAGTGCTCTGCCTGATCATCATCACCACTCTTCAGCTTCTCTGGTGGTTCTCCCCACGTGTCCAACATCACTGGGTGTTATGCTGATATTCCTCAACCTTTCTTTTAGTTGGGACTCTTCTTCTTCTTTGGCACAGTCGAGCTTATCCTTTATATTTCAATTACAGACTTCAACGCTCATCCATCTGTCAATCCCCTCTAAGAATAGTCTTCATTCACTGGAAGATGCCTCAATCCTCTTCAGCTTCTCTGGTGACCACGCTGAAGTCTCTTCGAGTCCTCTGACAGAAACAATCAATGGTTTCTATCAGTTACACTGTGAGGAGTAACATTAGCCCTCTGATCTCATTCAAATTCATATGCACCGTTGGATTGACTTCATGGGATCTTCCGTTTATTTGGGAATTTCGCACTTCGGTATTTCGGGATCCTCATGGAAAGATTTGTTACACTCCATGTGATGATCCCTAAAACTCCAAAAAGGAGCTTGTCTGCACTAGCTCCTTCCCCCATGTGACCACAGGTGGTGACCACCAGCTACATCGATGATTCACCATTTTCAGTATTTCAGCATTCGTGTGATCCAGTGTCTCGACACTCCCAGTCGCGATCCCTGAAATTTCGAGGTGGAGCTTATCTTCACTAGCTCCTTCCTCCAGGTGACCATAGGTTGTGACCACAGGTTGTGCCGAAAGGTGCTTTATATTTTCGCAAACTTATGAACTTCATCGACCCTGATCGATGGTCCACGACCTCAATGAATCGACGGTCCAGATCTCATCGTGAGTTCACATCTCGTTGTTCCTTATATGGAGGTTCTTGTCACTCCAAGTCGCAATAGGCAAGACTCTGAGATGGAGCTTGCCTCTTTGAGCTGTTCTCTACAGCTCTTTGATCCCCAGATCAACGGTCCACAAAAACTTCATAATCTGATCCCTTCTTTTCTTAATCGAACAACTGACGGGATTTTGGCATTTTTCCCTTTGAGTCTTCGAGACTTACAATAGTTCCTTTAGGAATTTCGCAATTTTGCATATCTTGTGATGAGATATCTTGACGTTCGATGTTGCAATCCCCAAAACTCTGAAACTCCATGTTGCAACTTCGCATTTCGTCATTTCACGATTTTTCATGTTGCGAGTTTGAGAGGTTAGGGAACCCCGTTCTTTTGACTTTCCAGTCAACGAAATGACAATCTTTCACCACATTTCCTATGGACCCAATGATCTAGATCTTGTCATGATTTCGACACTTCACAAGCCTTCTTTATGCTTTATCAATGGTCCACAATTCTTGGTGATCTGATGGTCCAGATCTTTTCATGAATTTGCATATCGTGAGTTTGAACCTCTTTCCTTTGGATTTCCTGATCTGTGAAACTCCAAAATGGAGTCTTTGTGGTGCTTTGATCTTTCGACACGCGTCCTCTGGATCCAATGGTCCACGAATGTCCTCGATGGATGGCTAGGATTCCTTCACAGTTTTGGAGAGTTGGATGAATCTTGGTCTTATCTGCCTTGCAAATTCACCATATCTAACAGATGTTGTTCCTTCATAGTTACCCCAGATTTGATGGCCCAGATCTTCTCATGATTTTGCATTCTTGATGTGAAAGTTCTCGACACCTTCAAGTTCCGATCTACGAAACTCCGAAATGGAGTCAGACCAACATATTTTTCGCATTTCACCACTTCGACATTTTGCCACTTCCGTGGTTAAGTGTTTCGACACTTCAACTCCCGGTATCCGAACCTCCGATAGATGTGTCTGCTTTGTGATTTCGAGGTTTTGCATTTTTCCACTTCGATATTTCGGCACTTCTGTGGTGAAGTGTTTCGACACTTCAACTCCTGGTATCCTAACCTCCGGTAGATGTGTCTGCTTCACAATTTTGGGGTTTCACATTTTTCCGCTTCGACATTTCATCACTTCTATGGTGAAGTGTTTTGACACTTCAACTCTCGGTATCCGAACCTCTGAAATGGAGTTTACTCTTCTGATATTTTCATGCCATTATCCCTGCGCTACTGTTCTTCTTCCTTGCCTGCCTTTCCGCTGATCATCCTTGCCTTCCTTTCTGTTGATCTTCCTTGCCTGGCCGTTTGTCATCGTTTCTGTTGTTCTTGCCATCAATGACAAGCGCACTCTTCTTGTAAACATGCCTACACTCCTCTGCACTATTTCTTCTGATCTTGTCGAGCTTGCTCTGCAACGTCTTCCCAAAATACTTCCAGTGCTTGTCTGTTACATTCTTCCTGTACTCATGCCATCTTTGCTACTGTACTTTCCATCAATGACAAGCATACACTTCCTGTTAAACATTTTCCAACAATCTCCCCCTTTGGCATTGATGGAAACAAAGGCACCCAGATTCTTTTCTCCCCCTTTGACATCAATGTCAAAGAGAACATGCTCCCCCTGAGCTATGGCAGTAATTTTAGGAGGTATCAAATATTAAGCCAACACAAACTCCTTTTGATGGGATGGACTCTCTTATTCGAGGCCTACATAATATTTGTATCTAAACCAGAGTCTTATCTTTCTAATTCTTGGACCTGTTCATCTTCAGCTTCCTCTATATCCTCTGTAGAATACTCAAAATTGTTCACCTCTCTTACTAGGACTCCTTCATCAACCTTTTCTTCTCATGAGTGGATGACTCCCTCTGTCACTGTTATCTCTTTGCTTCTAACTATTTCCCCCCTTTGTTCCTAAAAGGTTTACTTTCCTTGATAAGGTCTTTCCTCTTGTTATCTCTATAGGATGTCATGTATATCATTTTGTAAAACAAAATGTTGTTGTTGAAGATGCTGCTGTCCTACTAAAACACTGCGTAATTGTAGCTCGTAGTTTTCAAACAATCCTTAGATCTCCCCATTAATTCTCATTGATTTCTATTACTGAAATTTCATTTTTCTTCCATGATGCATACAATCCAAGGATTTTATGTCCATATTCAATCACAATAAAAAACTTCTACAACCACTCTCATACTTGCTTTTCTGTTTCGCAGAGAAAGGACCTGTATCAGGTTTCTTAGGAGTATTGATTTTTTCTTTGTTGTATCCAATACCGGATTTGTCATTTGGTGATCTCTGACTATCCAAGATCTTATCCAGGGTCATGGAGCTGTTTAAGAACTTTCTTTGGGTGTTTTCCTTCTCAACCTTCAAGACTTCCGCTTCCAACTTATGACATGGTTCTTCTCCTACTTCAACCATGGGGTAAATGCTAACTGAACATGCTTTTATTGTATCTGAATCTTCTTCTTTACTTGTAGGGGAGGACTCAATTTCAACATCATTAATTTTCCTTATGCCTTTATTCACCACTTGTCCCGAGTTTAAATTCATCTTACATTCTTTGGACGTGAACACCTCTTCACTGCCTCTGTCACATTTTTGACTTGTACTGAGAAAATTATGTTTTAGATCATCCACAAGTAGAACATACTGGGAATTTCCTTTGTCATTATTCAAACTCATCATCCCTCTATCCTTGATTTTACCTGGTT
>JASDQU010103559.1:95029-117211 GCA_032191745.1 Picea mariana | reverse complement strand
ATCCAATAACAAAATAATAATAAGAATGCTCTTCGCAATTACATTATTTCAACAGAAGCACCATGCACAAGAACACAAAATGTATCCTGGGAAACCCTTCTCAATAAGGGAGAAAAACCCAGCCAAATCCTTTGCTATACTTTTCAAGAGAAAGACCTTTACCACCATGAATATCCTAGCACACAAGAGGGTGCACAAAACCCTAGAACTCTAGCGCCCAAGAGAGGTGCGCAACTTTGACCAAGAAGTGTACTTGCTGAAATTTCCAAAGCTCACAAGTGTGTGTGTGTCTACAATGAAACATTTCCTTCTACTTATATTAGACTTGTCCTATCAACTGAAGTGTCTATTGGCACAATAGGGCTGACCTCACTTAGATATACTATTTATTTATTATTTTAATAATTAATATTAATATTAATATTATCTTTTACATTTATTGTTAGACACAATAAGGTAGGGCGGACCTATACTCTTTACACATAATAACTAGGGTTACAGGTAGGTCTGACTCTTGAACAAAAGATAACAAAGGATCTGATACGCCCACTAGTGCTCATCCACTAGGGGCACATCCATAGGGATGCCATGGACTTGATTCACTGCATTACACAGATGAACCAGGTCTTCATACATTCACCTGTGCTCGTCCACTGGCACGTCCACTCTACAGATTTGCTTTCCCATTGCCACCAACAGGAGAATCATTTGGAGTCTTCTCGTCAACTCTGCTGCTCAGAGGAGGCCATCACATCATCTTCATTTCTGTTCACATGATGATGTGCCCAACACTTTTGGGATTTCCCACGTTCACCTTGTGCTCAGCCATAGGCACGTCCTAACTCAACATATCACTTTTACATCGGATAATCATCTGGAGTTCTTCTCACTCACGTCATGGAGGAGGTCATCTCTACGTTCCTGACTCTGTCCCAGGCAGGAACCTCGAACCCTTCATAGAGGCTTTCTCTAAGGTTTGTAAGCCGAGAGAAAGACTCACATAGCTGCTATGTTCCACATCTCACAGGTTTGTAAGCTGAAGGATGTCTCCCATAGCTTCATTCATCAACACGACAAACTCTACAGGAAGCAGAGGGACATACAACCCTTCAAGGGACAACCAAAGAGAGCAAGAGACCAAAGAGATTCTTAACCATTCCCCAGGACTGATTTCGTCATTGTCTTGATCTCCACTAAAGTTAGGTATTGTCATTTATTCTTAATTGAGGTCTAACCCCAATCCTTAACTTCCAACCTCAGTATATTAAGGATAAATGTCTCAAATAGTTATAATCCTTGTTCCAATATGTTCTTCTATGTTTTATCTTTCCAATGGCTGTTGAATCAGCTTAATCGGACATTCCAATCAAAAGTTATGATAGTTTAAGTGAACATACCTTTGAAACCCTGATTTGTAGTATGTCCTCCTAGCCGACCTTAATTCTGATGTATCTCTGCAATTTCAGCCCTTTTAAGTCTGAAATTGCGACCTGTAGAACTCTGAAATTTCTTCTTTGCAATGCCACATGTCTGACCAAAATTGTATGTGCCAAGTGGAAGTTATGGTAACTTCCCCACACCTTGCTGATTTTTGGCCTTTCAATGAGAGTGCACTTTTACAGTGTGCCCCGAACACAATAATTGATATAAAATTCTGAAAATTGTACCAAAAATACTACAGACTGTACACTGTCCAATGCAACTGGTCTCACTCAATTTGGATCCTCTATGAAGAAGTTATAACTATTTTACCCGGAACACTTGTTTGAGACTAGTTAATGTAGAAATTTGAGGAACTAGAAGGCCGCCCAACAGGTCTGTTTTTGACCTCTTGTTGGGCTCTAAGTTTACTCAATCAAATCTGTCCTTTCCACTGTTTTAGGACAACAAACAGGTCTGAAATTTTCTGCCAAGAAATCTGCCTTCAAACTGATGGTTATATGCTCTTTTAAGGTGCCCTTGCAAGTGTTTTAGTCACTGGATGTTAGTACATGCAAACCTTAAAACATATAGCACTCCTCTAGGATCTTTACAAGCTCCTACTGCTGATTTAAACACTAAGCATACATGGTAAATGAACACAAGTATTTTTGGTCAACATGACCCTGGATAAAACCCCCATACGGAAAACCAGTTTGGAATATAGGTCTATATATGTGATGTAATAAATGTGAGATACAACAAGTACATGAGACAAATGAACCTGAGACAAAGGCAACCCCTCTCAAGCTACTATACAAGTCCAAGAAGGTGAATGCGCCCTTCTCCTTTGTTGTTCAATCCCACTCTAGCCGTGCGTCCTTGCTGCTCAATGCCTTGTAGAAGAAACCCTTGCACACAAATCTGCCCTTGTGTGCTACCTGTCCAACAAGACACTCCAATCAACAATCTGACAAGTAGGAGACCTCCCTGCTAGGTGTGTGCCCTCCTCCTATAGTGCGTCCTCCTCCAAGCAAGCATGAACACCACAAATAAATGGAAGCCAAAGCCTCCTAGAGCCCTCAATGGAAGGAGACGAGCTTGCTGCCCTCTTCCTTTGCTTCCATTCCCATCTCCATTGCTCTCCTCTTCCTCTCCAAGTGGACAAAAGATTGAAATGAGCCTCCTTTTGGCTTATGCGCCCCTCTCAAGGAATCATAAAGAAACCTAAAAGATCAATGGCTAGGATCACTCCAAGCAATATCTAATCCATGGTTGAGATCTCTCAAAAAGAATCTCAACTCAAAACCCACTTTGGACTTTATGTCCCTCAATTAACCCACAAAGTGAATTAATAGTCACTTTTTATTCAAGTGACAAATTTCACCCTTTTGACTTCGGAAAATTTCAAAGTGAAACTAGACATAAAGTATAAGGCACAATGGGTCAAATATTTCCCTCTTGTGGTTAGAGACCCACAACCACAAGGGGACCACTTCCCTTGGTACACCAGAACTCAACACTCCCTCTTACCGAGGAAAGTGTTTCTCACCAAGCCCATCTTGTCTCTAAAGTAGACATGCTTTCCCCTTGGCAATGCCTTGGTGAGAATATCTTCCACCTGCTGATCAGTCAGAATATACTGGAGCTTCACTGCCCCACGCTATAACCAATCTCTGATGAAGTGGTATTTGATCTCAATATGCTTCGACCTGTCATGAAACATTGGATTCTCAGAGAGTTTGATACAACTCTGATTATCGCAGTGAATGACCTTCGAAGACAACTCCTGACCAAATAAACCAACCAACAACTTACGAAGCCAAATGGCCTTGCAATTGGCCTGACTAGCTGCCATATACTCTGCCTTGGCCGAACTCAAAGCAACTGACTTTTGCTTTCGGCTAAACCAGGAAACAACTCCTGATCCCAAGCCAAAGCAACACCTTGAGGTGCTCTTCCTGTCAGTAGCACATCCTGCCCAATCTGACTCTGTGTAGCCAACCAAATTGACTCCATCCCCTCTGATGTAGTCTAAACCAAAATCCACTGAACCTGCTATGTACCTCAAAACATGTTTTGCCCCAATCCAGTGAAGACTCTTAGGCTCCACCATAAACTGGCTAAGAGTGTTCACAACAAAACAAATATTTGGTCTGGTGTTGACTAGATAGATCAAATAACCTATCAGCTGCCTGTATCTTGTGGCATCCACCAACTGGGAATCTGGAGCGCTAAGCTTCTTCCAGTTGGTGACAATAGGTGTAGACATGGGCCTGCAGTCCTCCAACTGAAACCTGCTCAAGATGTCTGCAACATACTTCCCTTGCCCCAGAAAGATATGACTCTCCTCCTGCCAAACCTCCATGCCCAAGAAATAGTGCATCAAACCGATGTTTGTCATCTCAAACTCTGATGTAAGTCCCAACTTGCAATCAACTATGAGAAGCTCTGCTCCTGTGATGAACAAATCATCAACATACAGTATGAGAATGAGTGTATCCTCATCTCAAATGATGTAGTAGAGGTTAGGATCTGCCTCACTCTTCTCAAACCCCATCTGAAGCAAATAAGCGTGAATACGTGAATACGAAGCTCTTGGAGCTTGCTTCGAACCATACAATGACTTTCTCAGAAGACACACATGAGAATCTCTCTCCATACCTCAAACCCCTGTGGCTGCTCAATGTACACCTCCTCCTCAATAAAGCCATTCAGAAATACTGTGTTTACATCCATCTGATGTATCCTCCAACCCATCTCTGTAGCTATGGCAATAATGCTCTGAATGGACGTGTATCTTGCAACTGGTGCGAATGTCTCATCATAGTCAACTCCCTCTACTTGAGAGAGTCCTCGTGCCACAAATCGGGCCTTGTGTTTCTCTATGCTGCCATCTGCAACATACTTGGTCTTGTATAACCATCTGGAAGTCACAACTGACTTCCCCACTGGTCTCGACACCACCTCGCATACATCATTGTGCATAATGGAGTCATACTCCTCCAACATGGCATCTCGCCAAACTTGGTGGTCAACTGCTTGCGCAAATGTCTCGGGCTCTGTATCTGTGATGCTCCTCACCATCGCCAAGTAGGACCCAAGCCTATCTGGTGCTCTGCTCTCTCTGAACAAACCCCTGAGCTCTCAAACATTCTCCTTGGCTTCCTTCAGGGTAACCTGAAACCATCTCGGTTTCCTCTTCCCTGTAGTAACCAAAGGAGAAGTAAGATCTCCACGTCCATGAGTTTGTCTTAGATCTCATGCCAACACTCTGAGATCCTGAAGTCTTTGCACCCTCTGCCTGAACCATCTGCAATTGTGAACCTGAAGCTGTGCAAGGTGACCCTGTCACCCCTGAAACTGGTGTATCGACACCTAAGGCTGTGCTCACTCTGAAACATCAATCTGTGTCTCCGGAACCTCCTCAATACTGTCTCTCGACTCAAGAGACTTCCTGAAAGCTCTACCCTCCTCAAATCTAACATCTCTGCTCACCACCACTCTCCGGTGTGATGCAATGTAGATCCGGTAGGCCTTCGAGACCTCTGAGTAACCAACTAGAATCCCCTACTGGGTTGTGGGGTCTAACTTTGTCCTCTTCTTTGAGGGGACATGAGAGTATGTCAAGCATCCAAAATTCCTGATATGCTCAACATCGAGCCTCCTACCAGTGAAGGCCTCCTTAGGAGTCTTCTTCCCCAAAATCCTGTGGGGACTCCTGTTCTACAAATAAACTGCAACAACACTCGCCTCATCCCATAAGTATAAAGGAAAAGTTTGGTCCTGCAACATAGATCTCGCTGCACTTGTAATCGCCCTGTTCTTCCTCTCGACAACCCTGTTCTGTTGGGGGTTGTAAGGTATGATCATCTGTCTTCTGATCCCTGCTTGGGAACAAAAGTCTACAAACTCTGTGGAGGCATACTCACCTCCATTGTCTGATCACAAGACCTTGATCTTCTTTCCTGTTTGGTTCTCCACAAGAGATTTTAACTCTTGGAACCTCTTGAAGACCTCACTCTTGGCCTTCAAGAAATAGATCCAAGTCTTCTTGGAGTGGTCATCTATGAATGTGAGATAGTACTCACAACCGCTCAAGGACGCCCGAAACATGGGCCCACACACATCTGTGTTTACTAAATCCGGTACCCCAGCTAACCTGCTGTCACTACTGGGAAAAAAAGCTTTGGTAAACTTACCAAGCGCACACCCAAGGGGACTAGTTGCTAGCTCCGTCTAGCCTATCCTTTGCCTTCATCTGAGACACCGACATGGATGTCCACTGAAACTCAAACTGATGCTAAACTGCAAAAGAAATCAGTTTCAACACTTGACACACAAGCGTGAAATAAGGCTGTCAAAAACTGTCCAAAAATCTGCCAACTGTATGCTAGAAAATCAGCCAACTCTTAGCCACCAAGGCTCTGATACCATGTAGAAATTTGAGGAACTAGAAGGCTTCCCAACAGGTCTGTTTTTGACCTCTTGTTGGTCTCTAAGTATTCTCAATCAAATCTGTCCTTTCCACTGTTTTAGGACAGCAAACAGGTCTGAAATTTTCTGCCAAGAAATCTGCCTTCAAACTGATGGTTATATGCTCTTTTAAGGTGCCCTTGCAAGTGTTTTAGTCACTGGATGTTAGCACATGCAAACCTTAAAACACATAGCACTCCTCTAGGATCTTTACATGCTCCTACTGCTGATTTAAACACTAAGCATACATGATAAATGAACACAAGTATTTTTGGTCAACATGACCCTGGATAAACCCCCCCCGAGGAAAACCAGTTTGGAATATAAGTTTATATATGTGAGATACAACAAGTACATGAAACAAATGAACTTGATACAAAGGCAGCCCCTCTCAAGCTGCTATACAAGTCCAAGAAGGTGAATGCGCCCAAGCATGGTGCGCCCTTCTCCTTTGTTGCTCAATCCCACTCTAGCCTTGCGCCCTTTCTGTTCAATGGCTTGTAGAAGAAACCCTTGCACACAAATCCGCCCTTGTGTGCTACTTCTCCAACAAGACACTCCAATCAACAATCTGACAAGTAGAAGACCTCCCTGCTAGGTGTGCACCCTCATCCTATAGTGCGCCCTCCTCCAAGCAAGCATGAACACCACAAATAAATGGAAGCCAAAGCCTCCTAGAGCCCTCCATGGAAGGAGGCGCCCTTGCTTCCCTCTTCCTTTGCTTCCAATCCCATCTCCATTGCTCTCCTCTTCCTCTCCAAGTGAACAGAGGATTGAAATGAGCCTCCTTTTGCCCTATGCGCCCCTCTTAAGGAATCATAAGGAAACTTAAAAGATCAATGGCTAGGATCACTCCAAGCCATATCTAATCCATGGTTGAGATCTCTCAAAAAGAATCTCAACTCAAAACCTACTTTGGGTTAAGTTTCCATAGTTCACTTTATGTCCTTCAATTTACCCACAAAGTGAATCAATAGTCACTTTTCATTGAAGTGACAAATTTCACCCTTTTGACTTAGGAAAATGTCAATGTGAAATTAGACATAAAGTATAAGGCACAATGGGTGAAATATTTCTCTCTTGTGGTTAGAGACCCACAACCACAAGGGGACCACTTCCCTTGGTACACCAGAACTCAACAATTAATAGGACTAGTCAGATACCCTATCTTCCACAGAGTGTATCTCCGAAAGTACAACGACCTAGAAGCTGAAATTCATACCATAGGTACTCTGATAAGTCTTCTAAATATCCTCCAGGTTTCACCTTCTGAAAATTGTCCAAGAAATATTTATAGCCAAAGTTCCAAAATGACTATCTTGAGGAAGAAAAACCTTAGGATCGGTGCTCTGAAACCAAATGTATGGCCCTGAAAATGGATGGCGCTGAAGCGTGTGACCTATACTCGACCGTCGGAGCAATTGCCGGGCTTTGATGAGTAGGAGGACGCGAGGGTCGTTGAGAAACCTTGGGCGTGAGACTGGGTGGATCTTCCCCCGGTGCAGATCTTGGTGGTAGTAGAAAATATTCAAACGAGAACTTTGAAGACTGAAGTGGGAAAAGGTTCCATGTGAACAACACTTGGACATGTGTTAGTCAATCCTAAGAGAAGGGGAACCCCCTACAAATAATCAAATACGATTCATACTTCACAATTGACCTGTCACAATAATGAATACATGATCTCTTACATATAGTTGTTCACAGTTGCACATGAGGCCCATTTACTACTAGGCTGTTCCTATTACATATATATTTACACATTACATGTACATTTAGGCCCATATATGCCCCCCCTTGGGGTCATATCATATACATTTCGCCATATATATGCCCTCTCTTGGGTCATAACAATTTCTTCTTGACATTCATTGCTGGGATAGCCATTATACCTTTTCCTTTAACCTCTAATGCACTATCATCTCGAAATATCTCTTTACTAGAATAACTGTCGTCTATTACACTGAGCAATTCCTCCTAAGATGTCATATGTTGTGAACATCCCAAATCAATGCACCTAGCTTCATTTTCTTCATTATGTGCCATCAAACTTGTTATAAATAGCTTCTCATTTCTGGTTTCTTCAATAATAGCGCTGGCACCTTTATTTTCCAAATCATGTATTTTATCTCTGCAAACTTTCTCAAATTGATCAATTCAGTTACAATAGTAACATTGTCTGTCGGATCTTTCTCTAGACCCATCTCTTCCTCTTCCTTTTCCACGAGATCTTTCTTTGCTTCTTCCTTAGAAAAATCGACTTGGATTTCTTCCTTTGCATCTTGAGGTGGATACATTTCCTTGATAATTATGTGAATTATGTTGATTCGAACTCTATTGATACCGTTTAGTCTGATTCTGATAATTTTGATTATGTTATTGTTCTCTGCTTCTTCCTCTTCCTCTAAACCTCATGGAAAAACATTTTCAATGTGATCATTTCCGGTGTTTTCTTCAACAATTCACAAGTAACCACTGAGTTCGTTAATTTTCATTGTATTTAAATCTTTGGAAACTAGAATAGTGGTGGTGATTGTTATCACAAAATCTAGCACTTGTGCAAAGCCTTCACAAGATGCTAAACTAGTGTAACATATGGAAGTAATTGCCATTGTCGCCTAGGCAATTACTTCCCTTGTTTTAGTGAAGGATAAATATCCAAAACAAGGGAGGCTTCCCTAGCAACCTCAAGGGATCCTATAGCAATCTAAGGCAAGTCTATAGCCCCCAATCTTAGTTGCTTGATAGGCTAGGTCAAGGTTTAGGGTTAGGTCAAAGTAAATTAGGCAAAGCAAGTTGAATGTGCATGTGTGAGGGGTGCACCTAAGGAAATCAATGATGTTTGATGAGCTAGAAAAGTGAATTGAATGCCCCAAAGCACTAGCTATCAAAAAAAATGAAGGCTGTAAATAAACTTGGAAGACAGACTAGATACTTAAGCATATGACAAGTTTACAACAACAGTAAATAATCAGCTCTAAAATCAACAAGAAGACTATGGAAAATACGCCCAATACCAAGTAGAAGAATTATAAACCATTAACCATTAATTGTATGAGGGAAAGAGCATGAAACTATGTTAATTGAATCCAAAATGACAAGCCCTAATGGCTGAAAATGCAATTATTGCAGCAATGACTATGTTAGAGATGATTCCAATCAATAAATGCAAGACATTAGACAAAGAATTCAAGGGAATGAAGATGCAAATGCAAACGTCCTAGACTAACACAATTCGTTGGAAGAGAGAGAGAGAGTAAACTAAACTAGGGTTTGTAATCACTTGGATCAAGAGAAAGACTAGTGTTGTCTTCAATCCTTGGGCAAATGGAGTCAATGCAACAAGCTTCTATGGAAGCTAGGAGCATGAGAAGATATAAAGATTAAACCCTAGGGTTATACCATCATAAGCCTAGGCTTCAACTTCTAGGAAGGAAACCCTAAGGTTTATACAATCATAAACCCTAGGTGCCATCCTACTTCTTCTAAGGCATCTAGCAAGAAACTCAAATGGAGAGAGGTCAAACCCTAAGGTTTATACAATTGTAAACCCTACATTTCAACCAATAAGAGCAAGGTTAGGGGATAAACAATCTTAATCCCTAACTTGACCTTATATGCTTCAACAAATTATGATGGACAAGCAAGGGATGGGGATAAACAATCTTAATCCTTCCTTAGGGTTTCTAACAAAATCATTCAAAGATACAATATAACATGCCACTATTAACCATCTAATAGAGCATACATCAATATATTCCATGAACAAACACTTAAACTTGGAATAGAACACTTACTATACCAAATCACTATGCATGAGGAAACCCTAGGGGTGTGAAAGTGGCTGCGAAATCAGAAATCCAATTCTATACTTTTTCATGTCTCCCAATTCTAGTGTTTTACTCTCTCCAATGTAGATCGATGTCTTATTCCCTTTGGCAATGGAGTCAAAAAGGCTTGGAGAAGAACTAGAAGATATTGAAGTGAATCTCCCTTGAAGGTTGTAGCTTGTCACTATCCTGCAAGAGGGTTAGAAGCAAAATCGTCTAGCTCACAAGAGGTCTTCAAAAGAGTAGATATAACCTGTAAAAGGGTTGCTAGTTTTACCTAGTCCCTAGTACAAGAAAATATCCAAGAAACAACTCTCAAGAGGTGTAGTTTATTAGCTAGCTCTTGAAAATATTTCCTTTAGATCCAAAACCATTCAATGAACACTTAAAAGTAATATAAAGTAGATCTCACCAAAAATTTAGTTGAAGTAGATAGCATGAGCATTCAAAATTCATTAAGCAAGATCCATCACAAAACCCTCCAAGCAAAACGCATCACATCAAGACACCAAGAGAAGAGCCATAGCGCACCATTGGAAAAATAGCATAATAGTATTGAGGAGCATCACCAAAAAAATGTCTCCTTAATGAAATCTCAAGTGATTGATTTATAATCCTCCACTTACTTGGATTTGTCCACAAATCAACCAATTCTAGGATTATCCCCTAAAATATTCAAGTTTTGTCCACTTATTAATTTCTTCTAGAGATTTCCTAAACAAAATAATAATAAAATTCCTTAATAAATATTTAATCCACCCAGGGATTATCCACAATAAATATTCCAATTTAAATAAAAATCCCACAATAATTAATTTATCAATTTATCCCCTTTCAAAAAATGATTTTGACTTCTTTGAACATGCGATTTGGCCAAATTGAACCTTTATAATAAATTTAAAATAATATGGAAAATAAATTTCCACAAGGCATCTTTGACCAAGCAAAATGCCCAACAATTTCTCCTTGAAGCATGCAATCATCCTCTATCCAAGGAAAAAGTCCATCGATCCATTAAAATTCTTCATGAAGCTAGGGATTATCCTCCATAAGTACCAAGATCTAGGCAAATATTCATTTGGTGATGTGCAGTGAGCCTCCCAAGGCTATTGAATAGTCAAATAATTAATTTTCTTCCTCAATTAAGTTCATCGCGCCTCCTTCTAGTAGAAAAATAAGTCCCAAGGCCAAATCGAACTTGATGATGTGCAAAATAATCCGCCGGGAGATGACAAGTGGTATTAAATTCCTTCCAGAAGATTTCCAAGTGGCTTGTATATCATAAAAAATGCTTGAATAAATCGTCATCTAACTTTCTAAGGCCAAAAGTCATCCAACGATCCACATAAAATGGCCAAATAGGGTGACGTGAAAGGTGACGTCACCCTAGAGCATTCAACGACTTGTCTCAAAATTCATCTGACTGAGCTAGAAACTGGTCAAGTCACTAAAAAATGGTGATGATGTGGCATATGAAATATCTCGGGCATCCGTCAAATGCAAATGTGTCAACCAACTGAGGGTTAGCTAACCCCAGTGATGCTCGACATCAACTAGAATAATAATAACACCTTGAAGAAATCCTGGAACATCTGAATGGCATGACACTTGGCGAGAAACTGCAAGACAAATTAAAACATGTGTGTCTACAAGGAAACAAGTCACGTCAGCATGATAAGATAATCAACGTAATATAAAAGTCATCTAAACTAGATCATTAAGCTCCATATTCATATTTCGTCACAAGCTCAAGAAGGTTATACAACTTACTAAGTCAAGGTATGAAATGCTATCAGAGACCCAGAGAGAGCAGACTAACACCTAAGTTTTAAGAATATTTCCCAAAGATTATCTCTTCACTGTCATGTAATGATTATGAAATGGCCATGGGGTTAGACTTAAAGGTTAGACAACTGACATACAAGGGATTATAGTATCTCATTTATGGGTGCCTTTGATGAGGGTAGACCATACACTTGGTTCCTGCTATTTGCGAGGTGATACCTTCCAAGCCCTTTATTTGCCTTTTGCCACGTCTAGCCATAGGAGATAACCCAGAGAATATGTAGCGCCCTGGCGATATTCCTATGATTGATGGCCTTTTATTTTTCTTTTTTGCTTTTCTTTCTTTGGATAATTCATTTTATTTTTCTTTTGTCCTCTTGTGTTGAAAAACACCTGCTTAAATGCTTCAAACACCCCAGAGACTATGTAACACCCTGACGATGTATCCGCAAGTGCTATGGGACTGGGCGAACCTTTGAGCAGGTAACCAAGGAAGGCTTTTTCTAGTCCCCCTCTGAGCCTAAAATCTCCTTCCCATAGAATGAGGAACGATTCCTTCTTGGGTCAGTTTATATAACCTAAAGAAATGGATATGACAGGTATTGATGAGATGGAAAGTGGTAAGTATGATGGGGAACGATACGATGGCAGATTCAAAACAAACCCCAGTAGTGCTCCATTTTCCCCAAGAGTAACCTAATCCCCCAAGAACCTAAGATAACAAGTCAAGTTATGACAGAGGAAGAAGTATAACCAACGAGCTAACGACTAGTAGTTAGAAGGGACTCTTTGGGACAAGCTTAAATGCCTTAGATATTAAATTGATACTCACCATGATGACGGAATTACCAACTTGCAGCATGGTTCTCAAGGATGTCTTACAGGCCCCTCCAAATGTCATGGGTGTCATATGCTGCTCATGCCATTGAGTGATGCTTACACTTTGAAGGAGGATCAAGAGTTCAAATTTACACGTACATGCACATTTTCTAGCTTTCCATGTCTTCAGCCTGGGCGCCTCTAGATGTTCTTTCTGAAATAGTTATCCACCAATGGGGGGATAACAAACCTAACTCTTTGTCTTTATACTTATCAAGTTGCTTCTAGTAGTCTTCCCTTTTGGGCCATATCACATCATCAATACTATCTTATTGCGCAAAAGGAAGAACGACCAAATATTGAGGACGATTAGGATCAAAATGAGGATCTATGGGCTCTTCACTGAATCTATAATAGTGGTCTTTTTCATGAAACTCTAAAAGTGGGTTAAACTCATGATCACTGCAAGCGTCCTCATCATTAGGATCTTCTACATGGTTCTTTATCCTTGGCTCGCTATACAAAGTTGCATAGCCATTATCTCCAATTTGGATGGTGGCATATGATAAGTCCATTTGCAAGCTTCCACCCAAAGTTGTAGCCCATTTCCTAGATAAAAGCATCCCCCAAAGCATTAAGCACATCAATGACTACAACATCCATCACTATAACAACCTTAGGATAATTGGCAAGGCGAACTTCAAGGTCTTCAATCAAACCGAATACTCTACTGGCTTTGGAGTCAACCCCACAGACATTCTTATAAGGCCTTGTGATTTTTAATCCTAACTGATTCATAACCTTCAAAGTCATCATATTAGTCAAAGCCCTAGGATCAAGCATACAATTACGAAGGAAGAGGTCATTAACTACTAAAGAGATGAAAAAAGGTGCATGTTCCTCACTTTGTTCAAAATGGTTAGCTTGCAATAATGTAGGAGGATCTTTAGACTCCTCTTGGACACTTAAGAATCATTTTACCTTGTCCCTCATAGAAGGAATATTCATTATCTCAGTAGGGGGAACAAGTATATTAACTTTTGCCAAAATATTAGCCATATCAATATTCAAGTCTATATCATTACTCTTAGGAAAGATTGGTTGAGGAGGAGGATTATCACTTGATGGGAAAGGGGGTCTTTCCTGAGGAAGTTTAGGATCACTGGGAAGGGTCTTAGGCACATTCTTCTTTCTAGTATAAACTTGGATTTCTCTTTTCCTGAGCCTCTCCCTTGATTCTTCATCCATTTGATTCAAAATTTTCATTCTAGCTTGCCTGACATCTTCTTGCTTGGCTCGCTCAAGTTGTTCCATAGTCACGTTGAAATACTCTTGGGAAGATATGGTATAGATGGGATCCAATGTATCAAGAAAATTCATGGGGTCATGATTGTTAGGGTCCTCATTATTACCATCACCACCATGAAGTATGGGACATTCACGCTCCCAATGGGCATCTCCACAAGGCAAACACCAAGGGCCCTTTTCTTGGTTTATAATATTTGTAGGTGCTAAGGTATTAGGAGCTCCTTGTTCATTTGGAGGTCTAGGATTCCATCCTAGGTTTCGTCTTTGTGGCTGGCCATTGTATTGAGGTCTTGGAGGCAAAGCTTGTTGTTGAGCCCTTTTTATGTTAGTAATCTTATTCATCATGAGACTTTGATTTTGCAAAAGGTTGGTTATGATTTCCTCAAATCTTTGGGTCAACAGTGCCATAGTGTCTTGAGGAGGCTCGACGTTATGTAAAGTTCTTGGCTTGGTCTCAGTCTTGGCTCTAGGAGCGTGGAAAGGTTCCACTTTAGAAGATAGCAGATTTTCTTCAATTTTAGCAGCTTGCTCTTGAGATTCTCCAAGACTCTTTGGGGACTCGTCCTTAAGCATAAACCCAATTTTCCCTTCAAAGGCATTGGTATAGAGGAGGACAACAACATCCTTTGGGTTAATATTGCCAGGGATTTGCTGAAGTAGGCTCTCAAATCTAGCATCAAATTCTTTAACAATTTCATTCTCTTTCTTCTTTATTTCATTAAATTGCAACAATAACGTCCTAGGATCACTTTTAGTGCGCCATCTTTTGATAAAGACCTTATGGAAGTCATCCCAAGTTTTAATACTTTTATTAGGAAGGCTATTATACCATTTCCTAGCGTCTTCTACAAAGGAAGCAACAAAAATTCTCGGAACTACATCTTCATCATCATTATTATCCCCAAAAGTTGTCTAATTGTTCTTCAACAATAATGACATTATTACTAGAAAACTTGGGCAACCATTTCTTGAACTTCTAAGGCATAGCACGAGGGTATCTTGGGATTACAGACATATCTAAAGGCTTTAAGACATTGGCAACCCATGGTCGTTGAGTCATTGGGGATAAAGGAAGTCTTCCTTCGAACAAGGACTTGACTACAAGAGAGTTATGGGGAGGTCTTCTTCTATAAGCTTTGGATGGATTAGCGAACCTTCTGTTAGGCTCTTGATTAATGCTTTCAACACTTGGGTTCAATGGAGTCGCCGGATGATCTTGTTAGGAAAGGATCATCAAGATAAGATAAAGGGATTCTTCCCTCAATGGAGTCGCCAGGTAAGCTAGTTAAGAAAGGCTTTGGAAATAGTCTTACCAAGAAAGTGTCGTAGGAAGAGTGACTCAATTCTCCCTGGCAACGATGCCAAAATGTTATCAAAAGATCTAGAACTTGTGCAAAGCCTTCACAAGATGCTAAACTAGTGTAACATATGGAAGTAATTGCCACTGCCACCGAAGCAAATTCTTCCCTTGTTTTAGTGAAGGATAAATATCCAACACAAGGGAGGCTTCCCTAGCAACCTCAAGGGATCCTATAGCAAACTAAGGAAAGTCTACTGCCCCCTATCTTAGTTGCTTGATAGGCTAGGTCAAGGTTTAGGGTTAGGTCAAAGTAAATTAGGCAAAGCAAGTCGAATTTGTGTGTGAGGGGTGTGCCTAAGACAATCAATGATGTTTGCTGAGCTAGAAAAGTAAATTGAATGCCCTGAAACACTAGCTATCAAAAGAAATGAAGGCTGTAAATAAACTTGCAAGAAAGCCTAGATACTTGAGCATATGACAAGTTTATAACAACATTAAATAATCAACTCTAAAATCATCAAGAAGATTTGGCAAGTTTATAACAACAGTAAATAATCAGCTCTGAAATCAGCAAGAAGACTATGGAAAATATGCCCAATACCAAGTAGAAAATTTATAAACCATTAACCATTAATTGCACGACGGAAAGAGCACGAACTATGTTAATTGAATGGAAAGTGACAAACCCTAATGGCTGAAAATGCAATTATTGCAGCAATGACTATGTTAGAAATGATTCCAATCAATAAATGCAAGACATTAGACAATGAATGCAAGGGAATGAAGATGCAAATGCAAATTTCCTAGACTAACACAAATCGTTGGAAGAGAGAGAGAGAGAGAACACTAAACTAGGGTTTGTAATCACTTGGATCAAGAGAAAGTCTAGTGTCATCTTCAATCCTTGGGAAAATGGAATCAATGCAACAACCTTCTACAGAAGCTAGGAGCATGAGAAGATATGAAGATTAAACTCTAGGGTTATACCATCATAAGCCTAGGCTTCAACTTCTAGGAAGGAAACCCTAAGGTTTATACAATCATAAACCTTAGGTGCCATCCTACTTCTTCTAAGGCATCTAGCAAGAAAGTCAAATTGAGAGAGGCGAAACCCTACATTTTCACCAATAAGAGCAAGGTTAGGGGATAAACAATCTTAATCCCTAACTTGACCTTATATGCTTTAGCAAATTATGATGGACAAGCAAGGGAAGGGGTTAAACATTTTTAATCCTTCCTTAGGATTTCTAACAAAATAATTCAAAGATACAAGATAACATGCAACTATTAACGATCTAATAGAGCATACATCAATATATACCATGAAAAAACACTTAAACTTGGAATAGAACACTTACTATACCAAATCGCTATGCACGAGGAAACCCTAGTTTCATGAGCATCCACCAAAACAAGAAAAAGCTTCCATAAGACTATCCTCCAAAAGGTCCGCACAAGTACTCCATAGTAGAAAAGAAGAGAAGAGAGCTATAGAAGTGATTCTCCACAATTGGTGAGTTATGATTTACAAGGATGGAGCGCTAGCCTCTTTATACGAGGAAACCCTAGCGCTATATCCCTCAAAAATCCCTAAAAACATAAAATGTCCATGATACAAGGTGGATAGGTCATGGACAACCCCCAAAATAGCCTCAGATAATAATAAGAATACACTAATACACCAAAACGTCCCCTCCAATATCACTCATGCGAGTGTAGGATGCCACAACAAAGGTGATGTCATGCTCTAGAAGGGTGCAAGGGCCTCCAAAGGCCACACCTCTTTATCAAAGGACCCAAACTCATCATCAAAATGGTGCCCTAATGGTATGTTCAACCCATCATCACCAAAAGCATCATAGCGCATGATGTCATCATCAATATGCTCAACATCCAAGGTGAAATGGTCAATGTCCAAGGTGAAATGAAGGTCCACCATCTCTCCAAGGGATGTCCAATCATCTCCAAGTGCAACATCCTCAAAACAAAGCATAATGTGGCTTTGGGGTGCACTGTCGAAGGTGTGGGCTTCTTGCCCATCTGATAACCAATATGACCATGTCTGCAATATGAAAGCTCATCTTTCCATCGTCCAAGGTCCAGGAGGTATAAGATAGTGTCCCAAGGTATGTTTAATTAGCATATGGCCCAACACTCTGCATCATGTGTGCAACGTCTTGTGTATAGTGCACAACATCCTCGACATCATCATGAGATCGTCCTCCAAAGGACCATGTCAAGTGCACCACGATCAAACAAAGTCCACAAAATTGGGTAAGAACAACAATCACGAGATACAAGAGTCATTAGAATCATACAAAGTAAGCCATCATTTAATACAAAATCAAAATAAGCAATTCTCATTAGGTATCTTCTTCAAACTTCACATTAGCTCTGGACTTTATGCAATTTGACAAGTTTAGGTATGGGAGAACCATCAAAAGACCCTATTAGGTGTGCCGGTACCTAGGGAGAGGGATAGTTCCCAAGAAAACCCATCAAAGTGTAAGTATGTTGAATGAAAACATTTCAGGGTTACTTCACAACGATGGAGTCATTACCATGCAAGGTACTCTGCTTGGTCCATTTCTAGGAGTCCCTTTGAAGAGGGAGCGCTTTCTGCTTGAGATATTGTTTCCTTGGCAGTGTTTGTATTCCAAAACCCCTTTTCTTGCCTTTTGATATTCATTTTATGGATTGCAAGTCCCTTTTTCAGTTTCAAGCATTTTATTCTTGTCTTTTTTTTACTTATTGGGATTATGTCCTTTTAATTGATATACATTTAGTGCATTATGACTAGGGGCGATCGCCTCATAATGAGGGGGTAGATCTCAAGTTGACCTTTGGCTTTTGAAGTTGGTCATTCATTATCCTATCATTTCTTTTTTCGTTTTTAACATTCTTTCCTTTTTTATTCATTTTTTCTAGTAGTTGCATCAACCTCGACATTCTAGACCTTCTTCTCATAGGAGGATGAACCACGACTCTTTTTGGTGTACATGTAACAACCATTACCGAAGTTTAGTACACTGCAGAAGGCTATGGGATGTGTAGTGTTATGTATGGGGGGGAACGGTACGTTACCCTTATTAGATGTTATATACATAATAACAAATAAATATAATAATAAATTAAGAGAATAATTAAAAGAAAATATAACAATAAATAATAAATAGAATTTAATAATAATATATATTACGAGTCATGAAGTCATGACTCCTCCATAAAAGATGCATGGACTATTATATAATGCCCCCCCTTCATTGTAATATTCATTCTATCATATCATTCATATATTATATTTTTATACATTATTAATTTTTTTATTCCATCGTGGAAATCAAATCTTCTTGAGCTTGTATGTTCCACTGGTATCAAAGCGTTCGACCTCCCCTCATTTCGTTGGTGCATACCCTTGCATTATATCCTTTCCATTTTGCCCGCTCATGATTCAACATCTGCCCGCATGCTCACGACCTCGCCCCTACGATAGAGCCTCGCTCTGATCCCACCCTTGACCCACCACCAGCCCCGTGACCTCCTGTATACACCTTTGTGTAAATTCGGCGTCCTCGCCCTCCTCTATCCAAACCGTCGCATACCCTCGTGAAAGAAAACCTCGCATACCATTGCCTCATCATTCACTATCACGGTCTGAATTCGACCCTTGTACCCCCCTCGCATACCCTCACGCCATCGCCTCAATCATTCAAAAAATTGCAAACCCGAAACCCTCGCCTTCGTACACCTTCGTATCTCGACCCCTTCGTACACCCTTTCCTTCGCATCGTCCTCCCCTTCTTCAATTCGAATTTGCGATCGACTTGACGAGAGCATTTGAACCAATATCAACACATTTGTTTTAAGTAGTTAAAAACAAAAAATGCAATGTATCACTAGTCGGGGATCTTCTTTCTCTCTTGGATTCTATGAAGGGAGGCAAATAATAATCTTTGACTTCATCTACCATCCATCGCCGCCAATACTCACCGTACAACATAAGAATTCAACAGTTTGCAGTCTGAAAAATTAACAAGGAGCTTGCAATTCTGCCATTCCAGTCAAATTTGCACAGAAATATACACCCCCAGGTACCAGGGAGATGTCAAAATTAAAAAGCTAGTTGGAAAAAATAGATCGGGAATGTAAAAACGCCCTACAACTACTCTAAAATAAAATCAACAAAAATCATGACGAGCTAAGAGAGGAAATAAGGAACAACAATGATGCACTCAAATAGGAGCTAGCACAAAACCTTAAAGATGAAATTGCCGTAGAAGTCGGGGTTGAATTACAACAAGGCATAACCAGTCTAAAGCAAGAGCTAACACAAAATCTTAAAGACGACATCTTCGCAAAGGTCAGGATTGAATTACGACAAGGCATAAGAAACTTAAAACAAGAGATAATGATTGAAATGAAGCAAAACCTGAACGTCATAATGCAAGATCATAATGAAAAGCATAATGAGATTTTAAATCTTATAAAAATCCAAGGTCATGAACAACCCACCCAACCACAACCAAGTGCTTCAAGCATGTCTCACATGCCACCACCACCACCTTCCTACAATTCAATAACAAATCCCCAACCGATAGCACACTATCAACCCTTAATGATATATCCACCAAAAGCCAAAATAAAATTCTCAAAATACAATGGAGGCGATAACCAATGTGTGGCATGGCTTAACAAGACCGAAGAGTATTTCGATATATAACAATGTTACAACAGACGAAGAAAAGGTTAAATATGCATCCATATATCTAGAAGGCGACACTTACAATTGGTATCTATGGTGGAAACGAGGAAATCAATTATACAATCGGAATTCCTTCAAAAATGATTTTTTTAAAAGATTCCAGGGAATCGCTGAAAACAAAATTTTTCTCAAAACTCACTAAGCTACAACAAAAGGTAGCGTAGATGAATTTACGCATCAACGGGAAGCCCTCACTACAGGAGTGTTTGGGCTATCTAGTAATCGATTACTCCAATCTTATGTGGGAGGTATCAAGCCACATATCCAGGACGAATTAAAAATGCATGAGGTTACGACTATTGAAATAACAAGGCACAAGGCAAAGACAACATAAAACAAGCTAGAAGGCCAATCAAGATTTGACAAGGTTTATTCAAGAAGGAACATACCTCAAACCACAAATACAGAAAAAGACAGATATATATCACCAAACCTACAAGACGAAAAAAGAAGAAGTTTGAAAGCCCAAAGAATAAAGAGGGCTAATGTAAATGTTGCAGAGAGAAATGGGACTCGAGAAATATGTGTCGCATAGAAGATAACTCAAAAAAATTATATACATGTGAAGTAGAAAAAGATGATGGATTAGATTCAGAAGAGTCAAAAAGTGAAGAAGTAGAGAACCCCCAAAATATCGCATTAGATTTCGAAGGTGACAACACGCCAAGGATATCACTCGCAACCATCACATGCATTTGTTAAATTTGGCAGCATCGACAGTCATTCTCCAATGAGAGGCCATATGGGCCACCGTGAGGCTACCCAGGGAGATTTGGAGAATCAACCAGTCTTGTGAGGTATTGACAAAAGCCAGGGGGAACGTACAACCTCTGTGAGTCAAACCAAAAGTCAGGATGAACGAGATGCTATGTGAGTCTAATGCAAAAGTCAGGGGGAACGTACAATCTCTGTGAGCATAGACAGTCTAGTGCAAAAGTCAGGGGGAACATACAACCTCTGTGAGCATAGAAAGACTAGTGAAAAAGTCAGGGGGAACGTACAACCCCTGTGACCCTAGTCAAGCCTTGTGAGCCATGAACAAAAGTCAAGGCATCTAGCAAAAGTTAGGTTGAATATAAAATTCCTATGAGCTAGAAACAAACGATATTCCTAATATTGCAAATGATATAAATGTATTGATCTAGTGCGTTGGCACGTGTAACATTATCCACCATGAAGAGAATTTCGAATTGCCTTGTAAAGAGTTGAGTTATAATTGAAGTCTCAAGTCTAGTTTTATTTTCGAACTAAAGTGTAATGCTGAGTTGTAACTGAAGTCTCAAGTCTAGTTCTATTTTCGAACTAAAGTGTAATGTTGAGTTGTAACTGAAATCTCAAGTCTAGTTCTATTTTTGAACTAAAGTGTAATGCTGAGTTGTAATTGAAGTCTCAAGTCTAGTTCTGTTTTCGAACTAAAGCATACCAGTCTCAAGTCTAGTTCTATTTTCGAACTAAAGTGTAATGCTGAGTTGTAACTGAAGTCTAAAGTCTAGTTCTATTTTCGAACTAAAGTGTAATGCTGAGTTGTAACTGAAGTCTCAAGTCTAGTTCTATTTTCGAACTAAAACATACCAGTCTCAAGTCTAGTTCTATTTTTGAACTAAAGTGTAATGCTGAGTTGTAACTGAAGTCTCAAGTCTAGTTCTATTTTCGAACTAAAGTATACCAGTTTCAAGTCTAGTTCTAAGTTCGAACTAAAGTATGAAGTTGAGTTATGATTAAAGCATGCAAACAAGTTACTATTTTGAGTCTCTAGTCTTCTCCTCTTTAGCCTGTCTAAGCAGAGGTCGACCCCTCTCTTCAACATAGTTTTGAGATGCAGGTGAAGGGTGAAGCAATAAAGGCACATATCGGTGATAAAGAGGCAGCATACCAAAGCAACATATCAGTGATGTATATCAACAATAGAGGTAGCGTATTAGAGGTGTATTTCAACAAGGTCTTTTAGGTCTTTGTCAGGTCAGAGTCATCTTGGCAAGCTCTTTAAGAGCAGAACATTCATGGTGGATATTNTGTGTTGTTGATGTGCATGCTTACTCATCTACATAGTTATTGCTATTCGATTATGATTTGGTATTGTTGAAGTGTATTAAGCTGGAATCAAAGTGTTGAAGAAAATAAAAGAATTAATACGCATAAGAAATCAAGCTCATAATTTATCATGGTATCAGAGCTTAGGGTGTGTTAAACGTGTTGAAGTGCAACAACAGGTACACACAGATCCAAGCTAACTTGATTAAGTTTCCAGTGTGAAGTCCATGGCATCCTCCATTTCAGTCAGGGCCGAGGATAGGCTCGAAGGAGCTACCAACTTCAATGTGTGGAAGCTCTGGATAACGAATATCTTGCAAGAGCATGATCTTGAGCAGTATGTGACCACAGTGGTGGAGGAACCCATGAATAATGCAGGAAGAGCGGCCTTCAGGAAGAGTCAAGCAAAGGCCAAGCGAATCATCTTTGACTCAGTCAAAGACAGTATAATG